>APFE031308444.1:158203-170820 GCA_000404065.3 Pinus taeda | reverse complement strand
AGGAGGCCCATTTTAGACCTCAAAATTCCCTTAATGATTAGCCCTATAACCATTAAGGAAATCACGTGCAAAATTTTTATTTTTCCCATACCTTCAAAATACAAAGATAGAAAACGCATGAGATACTCAGGGCATCCAAGCATTCCATAACATACTAAATCAAATAAGTTAGCTTCCACTCATGCTCTTATTGACAAAATATACTTAAGGAGAAAAGGGTAATAAAAGAAGTCATGGTTGTTGTAGACTGCCACACATGCTTGCAACAACTCTCATGTAATGATAGTCATCATTGAACCTGTAAGCATTAGCCAGTCCATAAACACATTAAACAACTAGTCATTCATAGCTATGTGATAAATTAGGCATTGTTTCTTGAATAATATAGGAGTACAAATATTTACAAAAATAAACACTCATTTAAATCACTACAAGATGTTGACAACTAGAGGAGGGAATTCAACTCTCCTCCCAACCATAGGCTGATCTACACTATAATCTTCTTGCATATAGCCACCCTCGAACTAGATTCAAAGACAAAGTACAGATGTACTCAAGGGAAAAGGTTTCCACCTATCAAACAAGACTCACGAGAGTCCAAGGACATAAGAATGATTCCACCTACAACCCTAACAAGACTTTTCCACCATTGTGGGTCCTTCTCCTCAATAACAACCCACTATTCCTTTCCAAAATCATTTTTTCTTTATCTTTTCATGCACAATCATGCTTTTTATTTAGTTTCTTGCTTTTTGTCTATGCCCAAAAGGTGTTATTTGTTTTTTGTTGTCTCTTCCTTTTTCACTATGCATTGTCACTCCCAATGTTGCACTTCCTCATCATCTCTCATGTGTTTGTATTTTAAATAAATCCCCCCTGCGCTTCCTCAGCGTGTTGACGATGCCAACATCTTCCACGAGAATAATATTGCCTTCGTACTTATGGATAGATTCCCATACTTTTTCTTATTTATCTGGACTTGTTTCCTTTTCATTTCTATGTGAAGCTAAATGACCTCTTAATTGAACCTATGAGTGCAATGTTTTCCTTAACATTCCCCAACAACTTCCCCACTCAAGCTCAGAATATGTTTCCTCTCCTCAGTGAGTCAATGTTTTATATTTCCACATTATTTAAATGAATATAATTCATACTATAATTAGAAGAGGGAATCCTAAAAGGGGCTATCACAAACCCCAATCCCTTAGAGGAACACCATCCTTAACGTTATGTTCCTGAACATGAATTTAACAGTGAAATTTATAAACACGACTAATTTACAATTACATTTAAATTCACAGTTGCTTTCCCAACGACTCAATGGGTATAACATACCATTGGAATCCGTTGGATCAATCCCACCTATTATTGATAACAAAGCTTTCTTTTGGGAGGGACAATTTTGTAATACCTCAAGTGTCGACATAGCGGATGGCGATTGAGCCAGATCCTCCACTATATTATAATTCTGAGCAACTCTAGTACGAGGATTAAATGTTGATTTATGTACGACTCCCTTTGGCGGCTTTGATATGGAATTCACCAAGTCCAAATCAAAGAAATCTCTCGTCTTTGCAGAGTTACTTTGTGACCTTCCCTCGTCATCCAACAATTTAACATCCCAAGCATCAATCGTGGATGAGACTCTATTTCTGATATCGTCAAGTGATCCGTGGTACGAGGATATACTGGTCTATCTCCAGATCCAAACTTTTAGGCCTAACACATCTCGCTTTGAACAACGACGTACTTGATACCAAACCAAAGACTATCTGATTGTTGGTGATACACTTTACCATCATGGTGTCGATACAGTTCTGCGGAGGTGCCTCATGCATGAGGAGGCCGAAAAAGTTTTGAATGATTGTCATTTAGGTGCTTGTGGGGGGCATCTATCTGGTTACACTACTGCACAAAAGATTTTACAAGCTGGTTACTTCTAGCCCACCATATTCAAAGATTACATAATTGCAGTCAGAAGTTGCCATGCTTAACTAGATTACCACCTGCACCACTGCATCCAGTCGTTGCTGTTGGGCCATTCGCTAAATGGGGCATTGATTTCATGACATGTAACCCCACCTCAGCTAGGGGGCATGGGTATATTATAGTCGTTGTCGACTATTTTACAAAATGCACCGAGGCGGTGCCTACATTAAACAACAACGACGAAATGGCTGCTCTTTTCTTTTTCAATCATGTAGTTTCTAGATTTGGTGTACCACAAGCTATAGTCACAGATCATGGGTCGCACTTTCGCAATCACGTGATGATCGAATTAACTGCCAAATTAGGACTATCCCATGATAGTTCTACTCCATATTATCCGCAGGCTAATGGACAAGTTGAGGCAATCAATAAAGTCCTTAAGCGCATGCTACAGAGAATGATTGGAGTCCACAAACGGAATTGGAATTTAATCCTGTACTCAGCTCTGTGCGCATATAGGACTTCGGTGAGAAATGCGACCGAATTTAAGCCCTTTCAGTTGGTGTATGTTCTGGAAGCAGTCTTACCAATTCAGTGCGAAATCTCATCCCACAAGCTTGCGATCAATCTGCTTCCCAAAACTTCTAAAGAAGAGGCTCGTTTCTTGGAACTAATCCATCTGGATGAAACCCGACATGATGCCACGTTGGCTAATGAAGCACATAAGAAATGCGTCAAGGCACAATATGACAAAAATGTCAAGCCTTGTGTCTTCTCAAAAGGTAACCTAGTTTTGCTTTACGATCAGGACTCTGAAAAATTAGGAGCAGGTAAATTCGAACCATTATGGATGGGCCCCTACATTGTTAAACGAGTATTGACAAAAGGAGCCTACGAGCTGGTTGAATATGATGGGATCCCACTGTCATAACCCCGAAACAAGTTGTATCTTAAATGTCAGTATGCTCGATTGAGTGTAGTAAACTCATTGTACATATGCTTTTATTGCATTTTTTAGTGTTTTCTTTTAAAGTTGTCATTTTGGTTAGGTAATCCACTTCAAATTTGTTGCAGATGTCAGACATTTTGGAATCATTTGTTGGGTACGCCGACAGAGCTAGTCGTAGTACATGGAACCTATCCTCTATGGCTTGGGCCATTTTCACTCCAAGCGACAAGTTAATGAGTTTCAGGGGGATATGTATTGGTCGATCGACGAACAACATCGCTGAGTATAGCGCATTGATTGAACTTCTCTCTGATGCCATTTCACATGGCATACGCTGACTCGTTGTTAGGCTAGATTCACAACTCATCATTCTACATCTTATTGGCGTTTATTTCGTTGAAAACCCAGCTATTTATTGCATGTTCCTAAGAGTTAGGATTTTGGAAAGACATTTTGATTCCATTCAATATCAACACATTTCTAGAAACTTAAACACATTGACTGATTCATTAGCAAACTATGTGTTAAATAGAAATTTTCAGTTTTTGTAAAGCAAGCATTTCACATCAACATTTTCATTAGGATTTCCAATAACCAAAAGTAGATAGCTGTTTATAGTTTTTACAGAATGTTTTGTGTCCAAGACAAAATCGGTCATCTAACCAAGAAACTCAAAATGAATGCAGAAAAACATCCTAGACTGGTGATATTGGTGATAACATGTTACCGCATGTGCTATCATGCGCAGGAGCCTAGTCCAACGATTCGGTACGCCAATAGTATGGTGATGTAACCTCAAAGGTAACTCATCGGTCCTGACATCCTGAATGTTGAGAGTGAGGCCCTCAATCTGAGCCTGTAACACTGCCAGGGTCTCTGATATGTTGAGATCCCGAAGGATGGCCCTCCCTACAGCCTCTCCTGCTGGAGTGTCATTTGCCACCCGTGGGCATGGCACTGGTCGCACTGGTCCAATATCTGCAAACACATATGAGTTTTATTAGTATTAGTAACATCAAAAACACAAAAACATTATAACAATGAAATTGACTCCAAGCATAGTTTGCTCATATCAAGCTTGTGTAAAATGAAACCGATTCCAAGCATAGTTCCCCCATGGTTCAACCTTGTCAAAAAATGAACCCACCTTCAATTAAATAACCTTTGTGATTGCCATTCTATCAGCCTTTTGAGCCTTGGTTGTGTACCTCTCATCACCTCCATCCCTTTGGCCCATCATACTCTCTAACTTGGTTGTTTTACCCTTTTGAGGAACAACTGCGATGAGTGGTCTTGTTAGCCATCCTCCTCACAGAATTCACCATGTTTTGAGAAGTTCCAAATTCACTGGAACCAGTTGCTACCCTAAACACCACTCATTCCTCAAAATCGAGTCTCCTTTAAACCCTTTTCAAACTCGTTAAATATGAAAATATTGTCGAGCCCTTGGCCTTTTCAGCTCATTAAAGTGATTGGAAATGTCATCCCTCCTGTATGATTTTATACTTTTTCAAACTCGATGGATTATCTCACAAAAAAGTCAGGCGCTTGTATTTTTCGTCTCGTTAAAGTAATTGGAAAAGTCATCCCTTTTGTATAATTTTATCCTTTTTCAGACTTAAGGGATTATTTTACGAAAAAGAATTTTTGGAGTTTTCTTTTCGTCCCTTTTCAAACTCTCTAAACATGAAAAGGACCGAGTTATCCTTGTCGTTAAACTCGTTAAAAAAATAGCAACAATCTTGTCTATTCTTGACAAGTCTGAGTTTCACTATCGCTAGACTCGTTAAAACATAGTGACAAGTTTGCCTGAAGGGCAAAGTATAGAACAAGCATATGTTATCCTCCTCAAGTTTGAAAAAAATAAAGAGGTACTGGTCAGCAATGACTGGGGAAAAAGGGAAAAAACTTGAAGAATTTATGGTCGCAGGTTGCTCTTGAACATGACACTTTCACTCCATCACCATTATTGAGTCGGGTTGGGTTATTTCGTTCACCAGTCATCTCACCATTGGTCTTTCACACCATCCATCTTTTGGGGTTAACGCTACCAATCCATCTCAGTGTCGCCGACATGTTCAAGAGAAGTCATTCAGTTGAGAAACCACAATCCAGTTAATGTCTCATCCACTACAATACCTCCAACCTTCATTTTTCATGACCACCATTCCTGAACCTTGTGTCGTCAATCCGTTTTCACCTTCAGAAATAATTTGCTTCGTTTCATGTTGTAGATGTGGAATACATTAAGGTCCTTCTGCAATGAGTCACTTCTTGTCGACATCAACTCATTATCCAAGAAGTTGACTTAGAAACAACCATTTCAGTGCTTTGAAGCTTGCATACATCAATGGCAAGTTTCTCACTTCCGGCGACAGGTTGCAATTAATGGCCTTCAATCGAAAGATTTTGCGTGGTGTTCAACATCGAATCATATATTCACACCACTTGAATTATATTGTAGTACCTTGAGGGTCATTATCATTATCAATGATTCCTCTCGCGTCTGTTAACAACTTACATTATTGGCTGGTAATCAGAAGATGTCTTTCCATGTTTGACTTCAAAACATCTCTTCACATGGATTGACTAGTACATTGGGTGAAGATTGAATGAGTTTGAAGACCCCAGATCTAGTTTCATCCATCCTGACTGCGATATATTCAGGGATATAAAAACATCAAATGTACAAAGGCACTGCATAGATGGTCATTCAAACCATGGATGATGACTCTACATCTGAAGAATCACCAGTGTGCATCTATAGACAACTATCTGCTCTATGTACATGAAATGAATTTATAAAGTTGAGCATGGAAATGCCTACCTTAGATAGGTCATGAAAATTATATTATGATGATGTACTGTATTGTAACTTATGCAGGTCAAATTCCAGTTCTAAACCTCAGATCCTCATGATAAAGCATTTCACCTGACATCAATATTTACGACTTCATGCTTTAGGGGGAAACTGTTATAGACATATTTGGGCACATCAACCCCAAGCTAATATTTCAATAAACTAGGGCTCATCTGATTACATCATTCCCCAAAAGTTCCACCTGAGAAACCATCTAGAACTGGCCTAAACTGAACCATACTGACTGCTCCACTAGAAAAGTGTGATGCATACTGAGTGTCACACTACCAGGGTGCAATGCATACTGATTAGGCCTTCTATAGGGTGCAATGGGTGAGAATGGACAAATGTCCCAGACAGTTTGCTAGGTGGTTGCTCATGGAATCTTCTAGAAACTTCTCTTATGCCACTTGCCTCTCTGAATTCGCCCAGGGATGAGTAAGAGATCCAAGAAATCTCCAAATGGAACCAACTGTAACAAGTGGAATGACACTAATCAAAACCCCAGAGATGACTCACACCCTTGCACACATCTATAAATGCATCCCTCATCTAAGAGATATAGAGGCTGGAATATTATGAATTGCAAGGAAGTGCTGATAATTTTTAATTGAAGAAAGAGCATTGTATTGTTGGTGTGATCTTGCTATTTCATTAGGTGAAGAGGGATTGAAGCTGGGAGGATGATGCTGGATTAGACAACTGGGTTGTAATTCTCCCTTCTATTAATAAAGTTCTTCAATTTTTCTTCCATATGATTGTGCAATTGTGAATGTTATCATTTGTGAATGCTATCATTTGTCCATTATATATCTAATTATGTAATGTTTATGTTGTAATAGATCAAGATGCTTTGATGATTCTTTGTTACTGTGTTTCTGTAGGTACTCTCCAAACGGGTTAAGTACGGGGATGAGTTGCAAGCTCTGTCAAGGGGGAGAGAGATCAAGCAAGGGATTAAGCGGAAGTTCCAGGTTGGTTCCATTATCTTTCTCTTATATGTTACACATAGAAGAAATCATTGAATGTATTTAAACTGTTGTTTCTAGGGTAGTTGCCAAACCTAGAGGGCTAGTTGTTAGACAAGACACTAGTTTTCTCAGAAACAGTTGTATTGTAAATATTATGATCTAGGTATAACTGAAGTCTGGAATAGCTGCAAAATTATGAATGAATATTTACAAATGTATACGCTGGTTGACTTTGGTAAAAGTGCGTATACACACAAGTTCGACACATTGAAGTAGCGTATACCTTGTGAAGTATGATGTTTGAAGTTACAATTGGTTCTGGTTGTTGATGCAGAGTTATGGATTTTTCTTTATGTTCTAGTGACTGCATTCTGGTAACAGTGTTCAGATTGAATGATTTTGATTTGCTTCAGTGATGATGGATGTGATCTAATAATGGATCAAGATCATAATGAATTATCATTATGTGATCTTATGGGCTAGATCTAGTTGCTGACACATGTATTATCCTTTATATGTGATGATCTGGGTATGTCTGAAGTCAGCAAGTGCAGTGAAGTTTTAAGTAAGTATTTGCAGATCTATATGCTGGTTCTCTTTGATGAAGTTGCATATACACTCTCGTTCGACTGTTCCAAGTTACGTATACACTCTGATGCATATTGTTGATGGGTCCAGTATGAAAATTGGATGAAACATGGCCTTCCGATTATGGTGTTGTGTTCCAGGAGTATCTAGTCTGAAAATTTATGAAACGTGGTCTTGGAGGAAGAAAGAAGGTCGTAGCCTTCTGTAGGTCGACGCCTACGTACTAGGAAACATATCGGCTAGTACAAGAGCTAGGGGGTTGTAGCTCCCTTCCAGTAGAAGCTGGAGAACAAGAGAAGGTTGTAGCCTTCCGCAGGTAGAAACCTGTGTACTGGTATGAGTTTGCACGAGTACAATGTTGTAAACATATTTTCTTATTATTAAAAGAAGACAGAGACGACAACAGCAGGTGGTCTTCACTCACATTGAGTTTCCACCTTAAATCTTGGTGTTCATGTGTGTTGCTTATGTGTTATGGTTCACTCTATTATTAACTACATATGGATATTGTTTAATGTTTAATAAAGTACTGATGCACAGATTAAAGATCACCATATGATGAATTAACTGAATAATTAGTTTGCTAGATATATGCTTGTCTCCTTAAGCACAATTGCATATACATGCAGGTTACCCACATGGAAGTAGCATATACAATTTGAGTATGAAAAGAAAAAGATTATTGACTTGACTAATACTGATTCACCCCCCCCCCTCTCAGTATTATTTCCAGCAATTGGTATCAAAGCAAGTCCTTTGGTAGAAGCTTGATCGCTTGAAGGAGATTCGTAGAACAATGGGAAAGAAGCTAAAGAAGAAAGCACCTAAGAAGAAGAAGACATCTCAAAGGAACTATGACAGTGGGAGAATCGATTGGGGATTATGTCGAAGCAACTTGTCAGATTCAGAATCACCTCAGAATGAAGATGAACACGCAAAAGAACTATCAGGTATGAATTTGTTATCCTCTAGTGATGCATTTCTTTGTCCATTTGAAGATGATGAAAGTGATAGCGAAACAAATGAATTTGATTTTATGGGTGAGAGGGAAAGATATCAAATAGAGGCAGAATTTAAAAGGCTCACAGACAAAATTAGAGATCAACAAGATCTATTGGACAAAAGGGAGTGTTCCTTCAAAGAAGAAGCTACCAAACTAAAGGCTCAACTAGAGGAAGGAAACAAAGTAAGGAAGCAATTCAAGGAAAAGGAAGATCAATGCCAAAAGTTGCAGGATGAAGTGACATCATTAAGAATTGAAGTAAATGAAAGGAGCACAACAATCAAGAAACTCAAAGATAGATCTAGTTACTATGAAAGTCTTGAAGCTAAGATCCTCTCTCTAAAAGAAGATATTGAAAAATCAAATAAGCAGAATGAAGAACTACTCCAAGCTCTTGAAAAACAAGAAAACGAAGTTCTTGAATTAAGGCAACATAGGGAAGAGGGAAGAAAAGCTGAAGAAATCATGAAGAAGCAGTATCTTGAAAAGGAAGAGCAATATCAGGTTGAGGTAAATATACTAAAAGGTAAATTAGAAGAAAAGGATAAGCTCTTACGATTTCAAGATAGTACTAAGATTTTGGATGATATTCTTAGTAGTCAAAGATCTCTTGCCATCAAATCTAGTCTTGGTTTCCATGAATCTGTTGAAAGTTAATCTAGCTCGCAAGCTAAGGCAAGGAACTCTAATGTAAAACCTGAAATTCTCAACAAGAAGATTAGAGGTCAACCCCATCAACAACCAAGTTAAGGAATTCTTCAAAGAAAATCTTTTACTCCTAAATGTGGAAGCGATATTCAGTTATTTCCTTAGATGAATAATGTTGAATGTTTTATATGTCATAATCTTGGACATGTTGCGACAAGATGCAGAAGTAGAATGGTTCAAGACCATCACACAGAAAGATCATCAGCTTCTAGGTACTTTAAGGGATATTGTTTTTCTTGCAATATGTTTGGTCACAAATCCATTGACTGCTATAGAAGAAATATGAAACATGTAAGATGTTATGCATGTAACAAGTTTGGACATATAGCAAAGGAATGCAGGAGAAAATTTCGAGCACCATACCAAAAGGAGAAAACATCATCACACTTGATGATATGGAAGAAGAAGGAAGTACAGTCAGAAAAATGTTGCATAGCACACTGTACAGACATGACAAATTCAGGGGAAGCCAAAAGTATGAAACCTCAATGTTCTCAATCTCATACGCAAGTTTCATGAAGACAAGTTGCATATATACGTGAGTTCTAAGCTGCACAGTAGTGTATATGTAGTTTGAAGAAAAATGCTCAGAAAATCTGATATGATATGATTCAAACAATTATCAGTTATCTTTTATGTCATACATGACTACAGTTTATGTATGTTATTTAGAAGTGCTTTGATCCTCACAAGTTGTTGATAACTTCATATATTCATATGATTGATGATGATGGCTTGATACTTCTTACTGATATATACAATGATCAGATCTGACAGTGAACAGGTGGAACAGGTTCAAGGGGAGAACATGCCATGCTTCTAATAAAGCATTGTTGACATTATGTTTAGAAGTCTTTGGTATGATGATGAAGCTTATGTAGCTAAATGATACATGTTGCTATGTTACGATTATGATTAGCCCATGATAAAATCTCAACTGATGCTTGGGGTCACATAGTTGGTATTCAGATCAGATTTATGGATGATTGCAAATGAATTTTTGATGATGCATATAGTACATATATGTTTCTTACATAGTGATCTTCATAAGGACAAGGAGAATTACAAAGCTTGAGTACACAATTTGATGATGAGCCACTCATTTACTTTATGCTGATTTCATCATGCCTTCAAAGATGTATAAAGTTCATATGGTGCAGTTATGATGTAGGATTCCTATAGTTCTTGGCTCTCACATGGATGAGGAGTGTTGTTGTTGATGATATCAAGAAATCTTGACAAATGACCATGAGCTCATGATTTTCTTGATGGATATACAGTACGATGGATACATGGATGATTACTTAAGTTGCATATTGTTGGTTTGCCAAGAGAATGGTGTTATTATAGGTCGCATGAATACATAGCTATTTTAAGACATGAATATTCGAAGACATGGCTTACTTAACCACATAATGATGATGAGTTCTTACCTTATGATGATAGTTATTGATGATGATGCTATGATCATAGATGATGACTATGGTGTTTTCACATACATATGATGATGTGCTACTGCTTGGAGATATGACATATTGCTGAGTTGATTCATGGAAGGTTGCTGGTCTGGATGTTGTTGGCAGATGCTTATGGAGTAGATCATACATGGTGTATGATAGTTGTTGATGACTATCATGGTCTTGTTTAGATATTTGATCTCTGTTATAAATGTCATGTATATCATTCAATGTAAAGGTCATATCAAGACCCATGATGTAATAATTTGTCTTTGTTTGTTGTAGTCTTTTGATGAGTCCCTTTTGGTCATATAATGTAATTTGTATCCCCACTATGCATCGGAAGGATGATGTAATAATTGCTATATTTCAGTTATGTGTAAACAATTGGTATATCCCCACTTGGTTGGGAGAATGGATGTATGTATGAGTCATTGGTGATAGGAAGGTCAAATTCACATAGTTGAGTTATAGAGTCATGTTATTTTTCTTGAAAATATTTGTAGACTCTGCATATGCTCAGGGGGAGCATGGAAGATACAGTACATCTCAGCTTGAACAAAGGGGGAGTTCAATAAAAGAATTTAGCATGTTCCTAGGGGGAGCATGATTAATACTCAGCTATTCATATATGAAAGTCTTCATTTTGGTCTGCCCTTTTCTCTTGATATCAAAGGGGGAGAATATCTTGGTCCGCCCTTCGCCCTTGATGTCAAAGGGGGAGAGTGAATTGGTGTTGTTGTTGCCATCAAGTCCAAAGGGGGAGATTGTTGGCATTATGATGCATGTGTTGTACTTGATGGCAACCCACTGGCAGTAGAACAACTCACTTGTACATGGTAATTAGATGAATTTAGAGAAGAGATATCAGATGTGACAGAATGCATGGCAGTAGTATTTATAAATGTAATGAAATGCAGGGCAGCTTCAAGGAATCAGTTCAAAAGGCAACTCACTCAGATGAAAGATCACAGTATAGCAGGTAAACAACAAATAATTATAGATCAGTCTTCACATAATGAAGAAAGAGAGGTATACGCAAGTTCACCATTGACAAAGTCGTGTATACACGCGAGTTCATTGTATACAGGTTGTGTATACATACACACGCACTTTCACGAAAGGAAAAGCACATATACCTTGGAAAACTAAGCTTTTGGTCCGAATTATTTGGTCCATGGTATTTTGATCCATGGCATTGGTCCAAGGTATCGGGTCCAAGGTATTGACCCTAGGTATTTGGTCCAAGGTATTTGTTGCTAAGTGGTTTTGGTCCATGCTATTAAGAAAGGCCTAAAACTATATAAGGAGGAGAAGATCATTAGGCGAAGGAAGACAAGTATCAAATATTTGATAAAGTGTGAGATCCAGTATGCAGTTATGGGTTTATGATGCTCTGCTTGATCTGAGCCAAGGAGGAACCTTAGTGGGTGATGGAGGACAAGATCTAATGATGGATCGGGATCTTAAGGCTTGGAATGAATTATCTTTATATGGTTTGATCATGTTTATTCTAGATCTGTATACTGATGCATGTGTTGTACTTTAAATATTATGATCTAGGTATAACTGAAGTCTGGAATAGCTACAAAATTATGAATGAATATTTACAGATGTATACGCTGGTTGACTTTGGTAAAAGTGAGTATACACACAGGTTCGACACATCGAAGTAGCGTATACCTTGTGAACTATGATGTTTGAAGTTACAATTGGTTCTAGTTGTTGATGCAAAGTTCTGGGTTTTGCTTTATGTTCTGGTGACTACATTCTGGTAACAGTGTTCAGATCGAATGATTGTGATTTGCTTTAGTGATGATGGATGTGATCTAATAATGGATTAGGATCATAATGACTTATCATTATGTGATCTGATGAGCTAGATCTGGTTGCTAACACATGTATTATCCTTTATATGTGATGATCTGGATATGTCTGAAGTCGGGAAGTGCAACGAAGTTTTAAGTAAGTATTTGCAAATCTATATGCTGGTTCGCTTTGATGAAGTTGCGTATACACACTGGTTCGACTGTTCCAAGTTGCGTATACACCTGATGCATGTTTTTGAGGTCACAGCTGGTTTTGAATGATGATGCAGTATTCTGGGTTCAGATTTGTGTACTGGTTACAGTGATCTATCTGTTCCAATAGA
>APFE031308444.1:138834-154919 GCA_000404065.3 Pinus taeda | reverse complement strand
TTTTAGCACAAATACCATATATTATGGCTATTTTAGCTACACTAAATTGTAAATTCTTGCATATTGTTGTTTCAAGTTGTGGTAATAATAATGTAGTGTGTGAGGTAGCTATCACAATTTGTTGTGATGCTTCATCACACAATCAAATTTATAATCTCATTTTTATTACTGCAATGATTTGGGAAAGCATAGTTAGCAACATATGAATCAATTATCAGATTTAATAATACCTTGACAATAATACTTTCGATTTGGATGTGACATTGCTCAAAGTTGTAGGATGGATTTAAACCCAACAACTTTGAAATGGGTGATAGCGTGTATTATGAAACTTTTTTATTTAATTTTGTAGTAAATTTGTAATGATTGTTTGAATCCAATTAGATGTTCATGTTTAAATTTTATAATGGGAGAAAATTATTGTTTCAATGTATTAGAGTTCCAATGCATTCTTCTAGAGAGTGTTTCTTTCTAATAGGTATGGGTTGTAACCATGTAGGTGTCATTATCATTCCAATCGTAATTAGTTGTTATAGTTATTTTTTGTACCTAGCCCATTACTATAAATATGAGATTTTATCATGTCTCTAGACATGGATTGGATCCAATAAAATCTCTCTTCAAGAGAGTTAGAATATTTTGTTTTATTTCTGTTTCTTATAATTTGGTACCAGAGATGACTCCCTTGCAAGAGGGCCCAAAGGAATCATAACCCATACTTAGCCAAACTGATGTCGGGTTACCCAGCATGTACCCACAATATGCATACCATAATGCATCCACAACTGTCCTAAGTAATTAACTCTATAATGGAGTCAAATCTTCAAACCCTAAATGGTCACGGCCCATTTATCAGTTCCTGTGCATAGGAATTTCAATCACCCTACCTAAAACCTCCTATCGGGAATCAAAACCCTACCTAAAACCTCCTATCGGGAATCAAAACCCTTCAGAACCTTTGTGGTTTTCATATATATATAACCATACTCCTTTCATATGCCTTGGTTACATATATATTAACACAAAACACTATCGGCGCTAATTTCCCTATGTAATTCTTACACAAAGGAATTCCACGCAATATGCCTTTTTCCTCCTTTATGCGGGTTCTGCACAGAACCAGATGTTAAAACCTCATCGTAATCGCTATCGGCTATCTTCCTCGGCCTTACCACATATGTGGTTCATCACCCCTCCGACTCTGATATATGACTATCAGGATCGTTAAACACTGCTTAAGCCTTAAACTGCTGGTGCAACTCTTTACACAATACAAAGGAATTTCACTAACCTTCCGTCCAAATCATATAAGGTGGACTTCAAAACTTATCCACCGGCTCTTATAATTGTTGTCAGGTCCACAACTTCAACCTCTCCACAGTGTTGCACTATATTAAGGTCGACCTCCGATCACCCGATATCTTTGATCGCCAATTATCGAATATCAGCGATATTGCTGTTGGCATATTGCTACGCTCTGTTCCATCACCAACCTTAATCCTCCGATTGTGATTTAGCAATCCAATCATGGCCATTTATCTTTGAAGATCCAATGGTTGCTGAGCATCAATTCTTTACTTCTTCGCTCGTCCCTTTACTTAGAATTTACGCCTTTTTCAATGGTTTCTGTAGCTCTTTTGGGTTCTTCAGAGGTTCTACCTCCTTCACCATTTCGCTACGACTCTTCCTTCTAAGCTACACCTTGCATGCACTTCTACTTCAAAGAAACTCTTGATCTTTCAAGTGGATCAATATGATTTCTCTGAATCGCTCGTCTTCTGTGTGCGTCCTTCAAACTTTGCCTTCTGCTTCCACTGTTCAGCTTTCTCTGAGCTAGAATCCTTAGCGAATTCTTGCTTCACAACTCCTCTCCAAAGCAAACTCTATCTTTCACTTGGATTCAATCATCCCTATATGATTCCTCTGAATCATCTTCGTTCCTCTGCGTCCTTCAGAATTTTGCCTGCAACCTGTTGCAGAGCCTACGAATTCAAAAGTAATTCATACATTAAATACTTCTTAAGCATACTGACACAGACAGGAAATAAACTCTGTATATATATATGTAAAAACAAAGATTACATTCGATACTCTTCAGTCTCTCTCTCACACACATGCCTGATTCTACTATTAGTGGCCTCCTCCTTTCTGCCCGTAGGCTTACATCTATTTATATGGAAACTTTGGATTGGATTACTATGAAGGACTTGATCCCATCCTTTAACAAAAGCCTAAAGCTAGCTACATGCATACATATGTGGCAAACCTTATCCACTCCATCTTTTCCTTTGTTTTAAAACAGAAAAGTCCCCTGTTTTGCTCAATGGTCCACATCTATTCTCCATTTAATGCCTAAAAAATCTCTCTTGCTCCTAGAGAGTTGGATTTGACTTCTACCACTCATGTTCTCATTTATTTATTTTGAGAGCATTTACATATTCTCCCATTATCTAATTAAATCACACTTAAAGGCCTAAATATTGCATTTACTTAATACTTAGAAAAACTATTTCCTAAAATGCATGACCCCCTATGTCTACTATTTACAATGATTTTCCTTGGGCTGAATGCTCCTACATCAAACTCCCAAAGTAGAAAATATTCATGATCTCCTGATCATGTGTCTTGTAGTCTTGGTCTTCCTTGATCCCACATGTTGTTTTGTAACTGTCCAGATGCCTTGTAACTTTGCTGCTATTGTATGTCTGTTGTCTTCTTCTTCTTGTCAATCAAATTCAAACTCTGATTGATCTTGCTTGCTGATGCTACCATTTTCCTCCATTTGGACTGCTTCATCATCAGCTCCCACATTTATTCAATTTCTATGTCTAGCATATCTTTGAACTGGTCCATTTTTTGCTTTGTATTTTTGTCTCTTTCTCTTTGTTTCAGGTTACTATTGCTATCTTCTATGCTGACTCTTGCTTTTCTTGCTTCAACTCTTGGTTTGCTTGCTCTTGCTTCAATGTTTTTTGTGACTCCTATGCTGAATTTTCTTTTAAACGCTTCATCCTTTGGTTTACTTGTTGCCTTCCTATCATCCTTACCCTCTTTCATGATTGAATCATGACTGTTCAACACTCTTTTCAGCAAATTAATTTCTCTATTCCATGGATTGAGTTCTTCCATAGAATTCTCTTCCTTCACTTTTAGTTGGTTTTTCACTTGTGGCAAATCTCCTCCAGCATCTGCAACAAAACCTACATTCATATAATACTTGTTAAAATTAAAAACATAAGGTTGTTGTACCTTATCTTCCTTTGGCAACAATTCAGTTTTCTTCTCTATTTTCTCCTTCTCCTCTGTCAGCACATCGGTATGCTTATTTGAATTCTCAGCAGAACTCATGAGACTGTCAGTTAATTTCCCTTCCAAACCATCTGTTCTAATGATGTCTTCCTGCTTGGGTTCACAGTAGTGAATTTCTCCTCCTTTAACCTGTTGCTAGTTATCTTCACTTTGAAATTGTTTGATTCCTACTGCATCCTTACCATCTTCAAACAATCCCTGCTCAATCTCTTTGATCACATAATCATACTCATTCATGCTTTTTAATGAACCTGCAAACAAATTATTACATCTCCCCATCTCCATGGCTACCTGAGACACATCTTCTTCTTCAAAAACTGTAACTGCAGCTTCTGTTCTACCATCAAGTTCTCTCATCAGTTTCTCCGGCAGTTTAATTTCTTCTTCACACTTAGCAAGCACTTCATCCCAATGCTCTCTTCTAGCTTCATCCTTCACATGTTGTGTTACAGTATTAAAACATTGTCTTCCTTTGACCCTTGTAATCTCAAGGTCTTTCTGCTGCAACAAATCACTACTTCCCTCATTCAAGAGGTCTTCTCCATCATACTCTACTCTCTTAGAGTACTCCTCCAGACTTTTGACATCTTCAAAAGACTGTCCATCCTCTTCAAAACACTCCTTTTTTAGTGTTCCTTTTCCTAAGGTTAAATCCTTTGCATAGGGTTCCTCCTTCTTAACATCCTTCAGTAGATGTCCTTCTTCCCTACTATCTATCTCAACAATTTCCATGGCTATTTCCACTGTGCCTATCATCATAGTGAATTGATGATCTTTTACTATGTTTTCAACTAACATAGTCTCTTGTTGTTTATCTCCTTTGAAGATATCTTCAAATGGCTGCTTTTCGCCTACAATATCTGCCATCATACACAAACTATCAGTTTTAAAAATATAATACCCTATGGTCTCACTTGATGGTTCAACTATCATATCTTCTTGCTGTTCTAAATCATTCATATGATTCAAAAATTCTTTGATGGTCTCTTCTTCAATCTCTTCAATCTTTTCACTTTGTTGCTTGATATCTTTCTCTAGCTATATATGAGATCTATTTATCTCATCTTCTTTCAAGATAGAAGTTAGATTCTTCTTATCTTCTTCCTTCTCTATGACAATATCAGCAAATTGTCCTTCACCTGTTTCACCTGCAATCATACACAAATTGTCAGATTTGAAACCATGTGACCCTTTGTCCTTACTTGAAGTTTCAGTCTTCAAGTCTTCATCTTCACCTTCTCCCAGAATTTCTCCTTGTTCTGGTTCACAAATGTACTCTTCCATTTCTAACTCAACTTCCTTGAGTTTTTCCTTTAGCCACTTCACTTGCTTTTGTTGTAGCCTTCTCTACATTTCATGCCATTCCACTGGCTTCTTCCTCAAGACATAACCTAGTCTCTGACTTTCCTCAAGCATTCTCCTTAATGCATTGAGTTGTTCTTTTAATTCAGCAACCTCTTTGTCAATTTCTTCTTGACTCATTCTCATGCCATTTGCTTTGGCATCCTTCCTTCTGTTGTGGCTTCTCTCTGAATCTCTGCTATGAATATCAGTAGTCATCTTCTTCTCTTCTTACTTAATGAGCCCCTTTGCAACAAGCCTCTGCAACAGCTAGTCCTCCTGGCTGCAATCTTACCTCTCTAAGATCTCCTCACTCAGTCTTTTGGTAAGTACGGTCCTCTGTCTGGAACCTTCTCTTGAGAAACACCTTTTCTCCTTCTATGCTTCTGCAATCTCTCAATTCCTCTTGAGAACACTTCAGCTGTCCTCTTTGTCTAATCTCTTGTTGGATTCTTCAAGTTCATTGGCACTTCTTTTTCAGAGTATTCTCCTTACTCTGCCTTCAAAAACACATCTGGTTCTCCTCTCACAGCTTCTCTTGTTGTCACCTGTGAATTAGTACAAACACACATTCTCAATTGGAAATAGAACATATTACCTCACTTTCAAGATTTCAGCATAATCTTGTATCATCCATTCTTCTGTGCCTTGAATGGATTGTCCTTTGTTTTGTCTCCAAGTCCTCTTTCCTTCAGAACTTACATTAAGCAATCTTGCTTTTTCTTTCCTTTAAGGAATCCTCTATTCCTATTTACTGCAAGCCTCTGTTGGAATGCTACAGTCTTCCAAGAACTCAAAGTTCCCTCTTACAGATTACAAATCTACTCTGATACCACTAATGATGCACAGTCCCCAGCATATACCCATACTTAGCCAAACTGATGCCAAGTTACCCAGCATATACCCACAGTATGCATATCACAATGCATCCACAACTCTCCTAGGTATTTAACTCTGCAATGGAGTCAAATCTTCAAACCATAAATGGTCACGGCCCATTTATCAGTTCCTGTGCATAGGAACTTCAATCACCCTGCCTGAAACCTCCTATCGGGAATCAAAACCCTTCAGAAACTTTGTGGTTTCCATATATATATATATAACCATACTCCTTTCATATGCCTTGGTTACATATATATTAACACAAAACACTATCGGCGCTAATTTTCCTGTGTAATTCTTACACAAAGGAATTCCACACAATACGCCTTTTCCCTCCTTTATACGGGTTCTACACAGAACCCGAGGTTAAAACCTCATCGCAATCGCTATTGGCTATCTTCCCTAGCCTTACCACATATGTGGTTCATCACCCCTCCGACTCTGATATATGACTATCGGGATCGTTAAACATTGCTTAAGCCTTAAACCGTCGGCGCAACTCTTTACACAATACAAAGGAATTGCATTAACCTTTCGTTCAAATCATATAAGGTGGACTTCAAAACTTATCCATCGATGCTTATAATTTTCGTCAGGTCCACAACTTCAACCTCTCAACAGTGTTGCACTATATTAAGGCCGATCTCCGATTGTCGATTATTGCATATTGGCGATATCACTATCGGCATATCGCTATGCTCCGTTCCATCGCCAACCTTACTCCTCTGATTGCGATTTAGCAATTCAATCGTGGTCGTTGATCTTTGAAGATCCAACAGCTGTTGAGCATCAATTCTTTACTTCTCCACTCATCCCTTTACTTAGAATTTACGCCATTTTCAATGGTTTCTGTAGCTCTTTTGGGTTCTTCAGAGGTTCTTCCTCCTTCACTATTTCGCTACGAATCCTCCTTCTGAGCTTCACCTTGTATGCACTTCTACTTCAAAGCAACTCTTGATCTTTCAAGTGGATCAATACGATTTCTCCAAATCGCTCTTCTCCTCTGCGTCCTTCAAACTCTGCCTTCTGCTTCCACTGTTCAGCTTTCTCTGAGCTAGACTCCTTATCAAATTCTTGCTTCACAACTCCTCTCCAAAGAAAACTATGTATTTCACTTGGATTCAATGATCCCTATATGATTCCTCTGAATCATCTTCGTTCCTCTGCGTCCTTTAGAATTCTGCCTGCAACCTATTTCAAAGCCTATGAATTCACAAGTAATTCATACATGAAATACTTCTTAAGCACACTAACATAGACAAGAAATAAAATATGTATATATATGTAAAAAAAAAGATTACATTTGAGACTTCTCGGTCTCGCTCACACACACAGGCCTGATTCTACTATTAGTGGCCTCCTCTTTTCTGCCCATAGGCTTACATATATTTATATGGAAACTTTGGATTGGATTACTATGAAGGACCTGATCCTATCCTTTAACAAAAGCCCTAAAGCTCGCTACATGCATACATATGTGGCAGACTTTATCCACTCCATATTTTTCTCTGTTTTAAAATAGAAAAGTCCCCTGTTTTGTTCAATGGTCCACATCTATTCTCCATTTAATGCCTAAAAACTCTCTCTTGCTCCTAGAGAGTTGGATTTGACTTCTACCACTCATGTTCTCATTTATTTATTTTGAGAGCATTTACATATTCTCCCATTGTCTAATTAAATCACACTTAAAGGCCTAAATATTGCATAAACTTGATACTTAGGAAAACTGTTTCCTAAAATGCATGACCACCTATGTCTACTATTTACAATGATTTTCCTTGGGCTGAATGCTCCTACATCAGCATGTCTGAGTAGCTTAGGTGAATACAATAAATTGTTTTTAGGGCTATATGTTTGCAATAGAGTGTTTTTCCATCAAATTTTTGTGTTTGTTGTCGTAAGTTGATTTGTTGAGGTGAAATCTGCATGGGAAGTTTTTGGATCTAGATTTTTGTTAAGGGGATCTCCCTAGTGTAAGAAAAACCAATTTTCATGGCTAAATATTAGAGTTGCATGGGGAGAAAGACATTCAATTCATTGTAATTATTTATCCTCCATGTCAAAAGATCTATCGGTTTTATCCATTTGAGCACAATTCATTTGAGAACAATCTATGTGAGAGTTGAAGAGATGTGTGTGGATGTATATTCATGTGGTGAAGCTCCTTGCAAATAGAAGAAGGCCTTGATTAATGAATTTTCATGTTGATGTTGCGGAAAAGGGAATGTGAAGAGTGATGGACTATGCTAGCAAGATGATAAAAGAGGGATTATGTATGCCTCAATATCCAGGATTCATGAGATCGCCATGGTGGTAGTTGCAACTATTGTTAGAGAAGCACTGACATATGATCTTGCAAAGGGATATCGAGAGATAGATGCTAGAGAAATTTGGAAAATGTTTAAGGAAGAGAAATCATGCACGAAAAAGGGGTCATCAACTTTTGGTTAAAGGATGGATCAAAATCCTCCACTGCAGAAAAAAACATCATTGCCTCAGCCACATCCATAATGACTAGATTCTCATGAGTGAATTCACTTGTCTAGATCTAGAAGGGAGGGAGTCAACCATATCATTCATATATGGCCCTATAGTCAAAGGAGAGATGAGATATGAAAGAGAAAAACTCTCTAGGTATTGCGTCCATGTAACCATGAGAAAAATACATAGGGAAAAAAATTTCAATTAATTTAAGACATGATGAGATTCTTGTACTTTCCACCCTTCTCAATGTGGACACTGAAGCTTGGTGTTGGAGGTGACTATGTATATTTTAAGGAGAATTTGACTACACAATTTACAAATCAAGGCATACAATTTATTTTTTCAAAAATGGTTTCATAAACATACATCTATGTTAATGGATTATTAACAACATCATGGGAAAATAAAATGAGGAGAGAAAAATGAGGAGGTTGATATAATGCTCATAATTGTGTTAATAGAATCTTGTAAAAATTTATGTCATGGTGTAGTTTTCAAAGATTGATAAATAAATGGTATATTATTGGTCTCATTCACATAAGTGCATGATTTTTTTTGTATATTCTAGTTGAAGTGTAACGAAAATCATGGTGATGAGATGGGTATATATTTTGGGCATATTATATCTATAATACAATCGTGTCAATATTTGTGATGTTGTAAAACATTTTGAATGCTTGTTCTACCCAATTTGAAATGATGTGTTGTACGCGAAGTCCTTGGCTTTTGGTACAAGATGTAAAACTTAGCCATAGGAAAGTTATTTTCCCTAGATGTTTGGTAATCCCTCTTGAGTAAGGCCTGCATGCATTAGTGTGTAGCATGTATACTTATTATGTATAGGAACAAGTAGTGAAATCAACCACTTTGATAGGTACGAGGGTGGAAAGGACTTGTATCTAACTTGATGTGGAATTGGAGAATTAAGTCTCTAATTAAAGGGGGAAACGTGAGATAGAAGAATCTCACAACATGGACCACTTTAGAGAGAGTTTAAAATAATGATGAACCATGGAGGTGAAAAGAATTCCTATATAATTGGAGATTATAGTAGATATCACTCATATATATTGGTAGATTGATTTCTTTTTATATGGACATCAATGATCAATTGTGTGTAAGAAGAAGCAAACTCTTGTACAATTATTAGTTCTATGCAGGTACAAAAGGGAAAAGAGGGAAAAAATCTAGGGACGAAGCTAAGAGTGGTGAAAGCAAGAGGGAGGATAGAGAGGTCCTACATACAATAGAGAGAGAATCAAGATAAATGAGAGAAGTTGTAATAGCAGAGAAGAAAAAATGATGATGGACAATAGAAGTTAAAAGTTTGACAATATTGTGATGTTCTTATGTTTTTTTCTTTTTCTTTTTTGTGAGTGTTGTGATGTGAGTCATACATTGTGTTTTATAGAAATTCTAATATGTCGTGCTTGAATTCATTTATTAGTCCTAAGATAATATTTTATTATGTACTTAGTATCTTCATGAATGGAGTATGAGATTTGTATATGCTTGAGTTGTGTACCTTGATGTAGTTTGTGGTAATCCTAAAACCATTTTGTAATGGAAGGTTTGTGGCTAATCAGAAATCACTTTACAGAGGAAAGTTTGTGGTTAATCAGAAATCACTTGACAGAGGAAAGTTTGTGGTCAATTAGAAACTACTTTGTGTGATGGTTTGTGGTCATCCAAAACCACTTGATGTGTTATTCATGGTAAGAAGAAACCACATGAGTATGTGATGAAGAAATGAAAGTTTGCAAGAGATAGGAAACTTATGGACAATGATTCTTGTAGAGTTTTGTTGTTCCTTAGGAGTTTGATGCAAAAGCATTGAGAACATGGTTGTAGGTAAACTAAAAAACCAAAAACATGGTTGATTTTAAGCCTAAGAAATTCAAGATGATGATGATGATGCAGAAGGAGCTAAAAGTACAGGTACATGTATGATGATATGTGATTTAGGGATGGTTGAATGAACAATGTACATGAAATATATCATAGTAGATTGTTGGTTGCAGTGGCTTGTTAGCGATGCATTCCAATGGATGGTTATTCCTTTATATGAATGCCAATATTTTCATAATGTTTGTAAATGTCAGGTTAAACTAAACATGACATGTTAAGTGTTGTAAAAAATATATTTCTCCATTAAGGGTGAGCGTTAGAGTTAATTGAAGAAATGTAAGTGTTGTAAAGAATACATTTCTCCGTTAAGAGACACTATTAGATTTAATGGGAGAAATGTATTGTTCCAATGCATTCTTCCAAAGAATGTTGTTTTCCAATAAGTGTGAGTGTAACCAATAGGTGTCATTAACATTCTAGTTGTAATTGGTTATAATTATCTATTGTAGCGATCCCCATTTCTATAAGTATGAGATTCATTCAAGTTGTACTTGGTTGTTATAGTTATCTCTTATACCGATCCCATTACTATAAATATGAGATTATATTGTGTATTAAAAAACAATGGATTGGATTCAATATAATATTTTAAAAAAAAGTTTTTTATTTGTGTTTTTCTAAATAAATAATAGTTAAATATTTCTTAAAATATATTTAATATAATCACTCGAAAATTACAGTTACATTATAATTTTTAAAAAATTATTAATGTAAAAAAAATTAAGAAGAGTATTTTTGGTAGAAATCAGAGGAGAAAATTTTGTCGATGCGTTTCGAACCAACTAGTGTGGTTCATCATCAGGACCAGGTGAAGATGCAGACCATGGCATAGGCTTAAATAGAGAGCGATGTAGAGACCAAAAGATCATAAAAAGACTCGTTGGCAATTTTCCCTCCTAAAAAGACTCGTCTTAATGTAATACTGAAAAAACTCTACTTAATGTAATATGGATCACAGAAGCAATAAAAAGAATGTAGTTTATTCAATAATTATTTATATATATCTATATATTATATATCATATTTATTATATATATTTATATAAATATATATTATTTAATTACTAAATATATCTATCAAAAATATAAGTATATGACCATTTATTTATTATGTGATGTATATTAATTAAATAAAAGAAAAAAATAAATTAAAGAATAAACTTGAAAATAAGAGAAATGTCCATATAATTGTTGAATTGAGGCTTCTGTGATCCATATCAAATTTATGAGAGATTTTTCAGCGTAAATCACATGATATTTGATATTTCATTTGTCGACTAGCCAACCAGTGTAGTTCATCGTCAAGACAAGTTGAAGAATCAGATCAAGAATTGCATGTTAAATAGTCCCAGCAGAACCTCCAACGGTTATAATTCTTGACCGGCAACCGCTATATTGACTAACGGCTAAATATGATTGGGGGACATTTAGATGGACCAAGGGCATAAAAATAATTTAATTTGATATGGCTAGTTAATTTATTATTATTAAAATAAGTCAAGGACGATGATTATTTTTTTTTTTATGGTTTTATATATTATATAATATATATTTAATTTAATTTTAAATGATATTAGTGATAGTTAGTTATAAAAGTATTAACTATATAAAATATATAAATATAATATTAGAATAAGTCAAGTGTTAGAACAAATAAGATTTTAATATTCAGATTTAATTAATTGTTTATCTAATTGTTAAATTGACCTAGAGGTATTGTTAAATTAGTTAGAGAGTTGCTGGGTCCAATACTCTCTTCCTAGTCGTTTTCTTCCATTCCTCTCCTCCTTCGTTTCTTTTTTTTTGGCCTGTTCTTGTTTTCCGGTATCCTTTGGCCTGTTTTTTTTCATATGTTAATTTAACAATTAAGATAATTGATTAATTATATCATAATACTATTTTCTTTCCAACACTTGACTTAGTCTAATATATTTTTTATTTACTACTCTTATCTATTATTATTATTATTTATTTTATTATTGATCTTATTTTATATATATATTTTATATTATATATTTTCATCTAACAAATTACTTTAGTTAATTACCTCTGGGTTATTTAACATTAGAACTTATTAAATTTGAATATTATCTTATTTGTTGTAAACTTGATTTATTTTATATTCTTAATTTATATTTTTTTTAATAGTTATTACTTTCTTATAACTTCACCTAATATCATTAAATTAATCTATTATATATATTATTATATATTTAAACCCTAGAATTCATAGGTCCCTTTGACTTTTAATTTAATAATAATATAACTAACTAGCTATGAAATTAACTTATTTTTATGCCCATAATTAGCCGTTAGTCAATATAGTCGTTGCTTGGTCAAGAATTATAGCCGTTGGAGGTTTGCTCGGACTATTTAACATGCAATGCTTGATTTGATTCTTCAACTTGTGCTTGGTCAAGAATTATAGCCCTTGGAGGTTTGCTCGGACTATTTAACATGCAATGCTTGATCTGATTCTTCAACTTGTCTTGATGAACCACACTGGTTGGTTGGAAACATGTGCACAAATGATTTACCTCGAAAAATCTCTCATAAAAATGTCCATATAATGTTTACTTTAGTAATGTTTAAATAAAAAAGGAGATATAGATTCCATAATCAAAGTTACAATGCCAATAACACACGTTTATATTATATTATGCATAAAAGAACATCAACATACATAACATATGATATAATAAAAAATATATAATTTATATATGATATAATAAAAAATATATAATTGATTATATATATATTTTTATCACTAGAAGTAACAACTACTATTGTTTAAGAAATATATCATTGAAGTGAAATATTTTAAAAATAAAAAATATAGATATAAATCTAAATTAAATCCAACCATGTATATCTAAAATATTACCATATCCATTTAACCGTTGGAATATTTGGTGGTTACGGATATTTCGTGCTAACTTTCCAGAGGAACCTACGCCGAATTTCTAAGGTCGACCGTTGATTTAGAATTGGGCTCTCAATTCATAGTTAGGCATAATCCTAAATACATTATTGCACTATACATGATTAATCATGATGGAACTTCGCTGCTCCCAAAAGTTAGTTTTTTAAAACTCAGCCAATTTTCTCATCCCTAAATTTCTCTCAAATAATCCGTTGGGTCCGTTCGTTACAAGTTGATGACAAAATCAACTTATCCGTCTATCAGTGTGACGCAAGAACAACTTACTGATTAAGTGACATTATCTCTATGATTGACGTTATTTTGAAATTAAATTTGGGTTTATTTATTATTATTATTATTATTATTTATTTTTAATTAAGTTGAATTAAGGTTAGGGTTAGTTTATTTATTGGATAAAAGAATATTCAATCTAAAATGTGATGTTATCGGAAGATTGTGCTAATTTAGATTAAGTTTGGATACTTATTGGATAGTTAAATTTCCCCAAAAGTTGCTTCAATCTTTGACCCTTCCCTATAGGGACTACACCCCACTCAAATTTTTGTATTGACAAAGTTGTGTAAGATGCATTGTGCAACTTTCCAACTATAATTGACCCATGTTGGGTAGAAACTATATTTTTTTGGGCAATTGCAAGGCAATTCAGAGAAAGGTTAGTCTAAGTATTAGTTTTTTTTCTTTTCATAGAAATTGAGTAATACAATTTTTAGTAAGACTATATTTTTTTAAATATGTTTTGAATACATAAATGAATTTAGCACCTTGAAAATCTTTGAGATACATACATTATGTAGATTACATAGCTCAAAATAGTAACATCCTAAATTTTTGAGGCAATTGCCCTACACAAAATGGTTGTCAATAATATATATATTTATATTTACGAGGGAAAAATTATTTTACTTAGAATTATAAGTTAAAAAGTAATTTTAATTATCATTCAATATTAGTTTATAAAACATATTTTATAAAAAAATTAGAATAATTATATCTTAATGGGTTTCTGGGGGAAGAAGTCCCCTCCCATACCATTTTGGCATAATCTACACCATAGGATCAATGGTTAGACAATCCACGCCATAGGATCAATTGTTAGACGATTAAAACATCTTCCATTGTTGGATCCATCGATTGAACTTTCCACCGACTCCTTTGGTTTACCTCAATTAAAAGTATGTTCAACCGTTCATCTGCAACCAACTGCCTTGCATGGGCTTACCCGTACCCGTCCATCGTACCTGCTACAATTCCTGCTTTTGACACCCTCTGTCTGCTCTCGACACCCCCAGGGGAAACATGGCGATATTTATAGTTAAGCTCATTACTTGTTAAAGTCACTTGTCAATAAATTTAACCGTTGATCTATAACCACCTGCCTCGCATGCACTTACTCATCCATCGTACCTGCTACAGAGACCGCTCTCGACACTTTCCAGTGGAAACATTGCGATATTTACAGGTAAGCTCATTACTTTGATTATGGATATGTCAATTCCAGCCAGAGGTTTTCTGAGAAAGATCTGATATTGTTGAAGGTAAATTCCAATGAAACTCCTTTTGAGAACGTTCTCTTACCTTGTATCTCAATTAAATCTAGGCATTATTCGGCTCCTTCATTCACCTGTTGCTGAACGATGTTAATTATATTCTCCATTGTTGCAATTTTGGTAAGGAAATATTGTAACCTCTTTTCATTGCTTGTAAACTCAGCCTTCAAAACCCCTCTTTCCTCTTGTTGGGTATTTTTGCAATGGGAAAATACCAAAACCAGAGATTAACTGAACACAGAGTCAATGCTCTGTTTTATTTCTCTACTCCAGGATCTTTTGTGCACAGGGAAGCTTAAAAAAAATTACTGAGAACAGAGTATTGCATCACCATAAAATGATTTCTATTCATTAAAACAAAATGAATGAGACATATTCATCCTCTTTCACTCAGAGGGATTCACCCAAACATTACAGAAGAAATTACTCTGTCTCCTTTGAAATTTTATACCGTTGTGTGTAAAAATTTCATTTACATTCACCGCTTTGTGAAAACAAAAATTACAGGGATTTACAGTTTTACTTTTTCACTGTTGTGTGAAACAATTCATGGTTTTACATACTTGCCCCTGGTTTTTCTTCTTTCACTTATTCACCTTTTCTCCTGCACAGTCCCATTTTGCACCAACTGTGCGTTTCACCATTTCTTCACACAAGTCAACGGAATAATAAACATGATGCATATCTTATGCACTGTTGTGCATACATCCTCTTTCACCCTGCCTCTGTTCTTTTCCTTCTACACACTGCTGTGTGTTTCATTTCATATTCTCAACTAAGAAAAACATTCACGCTCTGCTGCGCGTTACATATTACATGGTCTGTGTATTGCCCTCTTTTTTTTTTGTTCCCACTACTGTGCGTATTACACATTCAACTTTTTTAACAAAAAAAAATACATTACATATCACTTCGAGAAGAAAAATTACTCCTGTGAATTAAAACTTCACTTACATTTACTGACCTAGTACATTTCAATTAAATTCTTTAATTACTTTAGCATGGCGGTAAATTAATTCATTATGCCTTGCATACTTTCAGTCATACAGAGGTCAAACAAAAACTTTTACTTCACTTAAGTCATGGCGCAGACTTTTATTCAGTCATACGGCCATTTTCAGCGATACGGAGGTCCTCCAAAGAAAAACATGCGCCCTGACTCTCATGAATTAACAACCGTTGATCTTGCCCTCAACGATCGGACGACTGCTGGAAATATCGGGAGGACTTTTCTGACCGACATTTATCGTCCGATAAATGTCAGAGGGTGATGTCACCCCACCTCCACGCGTTAGCTCCAGGTTTTATCGGAGTTGATTTTACGGAAACCACTTTATGCCAAAAGGTGGTGCGATGACTTACCACCGGTTTCAGGTTTGCTGCGGTGGTTTTGGTACAGCGTTGAATGCTGGCCCCCACATGCAGTGGAAATTACAAATTCAACGCTCCCCTTTAATTTCAACTGCTGGGCATTCGGTCATACCCAGACACTTTCTCAACTCCTTGACATGCTGCTGTTACAAAAGAGTCTTCCTCTTAACAGAGGGATTCACCACTGTCTATGCTGAAATGCATCTTCCTCTAAACTAGAGAGATTCACCTGTCTATGCTAAAAAGCATCTTCCTCTTCACAGAGAGATTCTCCAAACACAACAAATCTTCCTCTTAAGA
>APFE031308444.1:114956-136485 GCA_000404065.3 Pinus taeda | reverse complement strand
AACACTGCTTTAGATGCAGTTTCAAAACAAAACATTCATTGCACTGTTGTGCATACTCATTACATTATTCTTTTATGCCGCTGCATATTCTTTGCTCCACTGTTGTGCCATCTTCTTTGCTGTGTCTACCCCACACTGCTGTGTCTACACTTGTTGTTGTGTCGCTGCACTTCACTTACATTTCTTTGCAAACTCTGCATTGCTGTGCATTCTTAAAAGACATAATACTCTGTCTTTTCTGGAACAATTACTCTGTCCCACCTTACAAATTTACACTGCTGTGTGTAAACATTTCTTACATTCACTGTTGTTGCATATGTTGCATTTCAATTCAATGAATAACACATTCATTATGCTTACATTTACTGTTGTAAAGGAAAAAATTTCTTTTACATCTGCTGTTGTCCATTACCTTTCATTTCTTCAACAAAAACTTCAAGCTGCTGCATTTTCTTATGCACTGTTGTCCATACCCATAACCATAGACTCTGTCATCCCTGGGTTTTTATTTGTTGCTGCGTTGCCTCTGCAATTTGCACTGTGGCTGCCTTTTGTTTCATCATACTACTGTGTGTCCATACACTAACTCTTTACTCTCCATTACTTACACATAGAGAGAAATCATCCTCACGCTGTTTTGCGCTGCATTCTTCACACAACAAAAAATAACACGGGCTGCTGCCTTTTCTTTTTACACCCTTACTTCACACAATCTTAGTCTTCATTCATTTTTTTTTTTTTTACACAATGCACTGTTGTGCAGTTCCTTTCATTTTTCTGCTGCCACACGTTATCCTTCACCCATGTGCATTAAAAATCTGCTGTCCCTGTTTCTCTTTATGCATTTCTTTGCATGCTGCATTGCATATGAAGAAAAACATTACATTTTTTTTGCTGTGTATTATACTCACTCTGCTGTGAGTATGTTCTCTCACATTACATAGAAGGAAACTACCTTCTATTGCTATGCATTTCAATGCATGTGCTCCATAACAAAATAGTTCAAAAAACTGTTGTTTTATGTTCTATCTTCCCACTGCTGTGAGGGTCTCCAAGCTTTGCATACTTTTCTTATTGCACTGCTGCACTTCACATTTGAGCACTGCCCCTTTTTCTTCTCTGCTTTTATCGCAGATTTAACTTCATATTTTTTCCTTTATAAAAGGTCTTCATCAAAGAGTGACTGTTAAGACAATTCAGCAACAAAAAAAATTACAAGCTCCCCTTTAATGTGTGCTTGTCTTCTTTTGACAGACTCTTCTCAAAACAAATTTAGATCCACTGGGGAGTTCAAGGGATTTTCAGATTGTCTTTCCTTCTTTCTCCATACTTATGTAACTTTCTTCTTTTGCATGGGTCTAGCTTGTGTAAGAGCCCATGTCAAGTTACAATCTCGTGCCATATGCCCAATGTCATGACACTTAAAACATTCAACATTGTTCATGAATAAAAATTCATGATTTCTTCTTATGAAATTATTTCTTGGAGATTGTCGGGGACCACAACATCTATCTCCATGAAATGCTCTACAGTGTTTTTCCATATGACCAAAGTTTGAGCGAGAATAACAATAACCAAAAAATGAACTTTGGTACCTGGGAGATGGAGGTTTCCTTGATGTACTTTTGAAACCTTGTTTCCTTGAGATCCTTTGATGATCACCATTGCCTCTTGCCTCTTTGCCATCAGCTACATTTCTTCTTGGAGCTGGTTTTCTACTTGGAGCAGGATTTCTTCTATTGTAGCCTTCATTTTTCTCCTTGCCTTTGTTGGAACTAGGAGCATCACCATTTCTTTCTGGCTTCTTCACATCTCCTTTGCTTAAAGCATTTTCATCCTTGTTTGAGGGTTCACCTACATACCCAAGTCCTGATTTATCAGATGGAGATCCGTGATAGCTGAGCATGTCATCCAAAGCTTGAGAGCTCTTCATGATCTTGTTCATGCCTTCAACCTTCTTCCTGAGGAGGACAATCTCCTCTTCTAATCTTTCACACTCAGTATTCTTCTTTGTAAGTTGTTCCTTAGTTTTTTCCTTGCTACGAGTAGCTTCAGCTGTTGCTATTTTAAGAGAGATTATATCTGACTTCATTTTGGAGATTTCTGCTTGACTGCTCTCCATTTTCTTCTCAGCTTCTTGTGCCTGCTTCTTGGCTTCTTGTAGCTCAGACTTAAGGGAGGATACCTCTACCTTGTACTATCCAATCTCTTCTACAAGTTTGTTCACTCTCTTGTGCCTTTGTTCAAGTTGACTTGACAAGGCATCTCCCTGCTTCTTTGCTTTATTCAACTGATTTGTCATGGATATGACCTCTTCTTGATGCTTCCTTTTGCTTTCATCAAGTTCCTTCTTAAGCTTGGCAAGCTCTTCATCTCTTTCTTGCACTTGAAGCTTGATGAGGTCAACCTTCTCATTTTCAGCTTCTATGATGGGTTCACAATTTTCTTCTTGATTCATGGTCATGGTCAGTGCTCCCTTTGCATGAAGCTCATGCAGTCTGTCCCATATATCCTTTGCTGATGAATATTTTCCTAGATTCTTCTTTACAGAATCAGGCAGCCAATCCAAGATTGTCTTTGTTGCTTTTGCATTGTACTCCTTGGATTCTCCATCCATTTTGCTATCATCAATCACTGACTCCCAAATTTCAATCCCTTGAGACTTTAAGAAAGTCCTTATTTTTATTTCCCATATATCAAAGTTCCCATCAAACTTTGAAGCCTCAAATAGAATGCTTTCAAATGGATTGTCTTCTATTTTAATAGAAGAGGGAGACACAACCTTAGGGGATTTGGACACTTTCTTCTTTGACCTTGCCATTCTTAACTATTTTTAAGATCCCTGACCGTGTTTTTAAAATGACTCACTGTTTCTTAAACAACAACTCAAAAACTTGAGGAATACCTGAATCCCTTTGGCTGAAACTTCACACAGCTGGAGAAGCTTTACTGCTGCTGCAACAAGGGTCTTTCCTTCAGCTTCTTTGACACTTCAAAGAGCATGAACCTGCTCTGTCACCATCAAAGAGCCTGGACTAACTCTGATACCACTGTTGGGTATTTTTGCAATGGGAAAATACAAAAACCAAACATTAACTGAACACAGAGTCAATGCTCTGTTTTATTTCTCTACTCCAGGATCTTTTGTGCACAGGGAAGCTTAAAAAAAATTACTGAGAACAGAGTATTGCATCACCATAAAATGATTTCTATTCATTAAAACAAAATGACTGAGACATATTCATCCTCTTTCACTCAGAGGGATTCACCCAAACATTACAAAAGAAATTACTCTGTCTCCTTTGAAATTTTACACCACTGTGTGTAAAAATTTCATTTACATTCACTGCTGTGTGAAAACAAAAATTACAGGGATTTACAGTTTTACCTTTTCACTGCTGTGTGAAACAATTCATGGTTTTACATACTTGCCCCTGGTTTTTCTTCTTTCACTTATTCACCTTTTCTCCTGCACAGTCCCATTTTGCACCAACTGTGCATTTCACCATTTCTTCACACAAGTCAACGGAATAATAAACATGATGCATATCTTATGCACTGTTGTGCATACATCCTCTTTCAGGCTGCCTCTGTTCTTTTCCTTCTACACAATGCTTTGTGTTTCATTTCATATTCTCAACTAAGAAAAACATTCACGCTCTGCTGCGCGTTACATATTACATGGTCTGTGTATTGCCCTCTTTTTTTTTTTCCCACTACTGTGTGTATTACACATTCAACTTTTTTAACAAAAAAAATACATTACATATCACTTCGAGAAGAAAAATTACTCCTGTGAATTAAAACTTCACCTACATTTACTGACCCAGTACATTTCAATTAAATTCTTTAATTACTTTAGCATGGCGGTAAATTAATTCAGTCTGCCTTGCATACTTTCAGTCATACAGAGGTCAAACAAAAACTTTTACTTCACGTAAGTCATGGCGCAGACTTGTATTCAGTCATACGGCGATTTTCAGCGATACGGAGGTCCTCCAAAGAAAAACATGTGCCCTCACTCTCATGAATTAACAACTGTTGATATTGCCCTCAACGATCGGACGACTGCTGGCAATATCGAGAGGACTTTTCTGACCATATTTATCGTCCGATAAATGTCAGAGGGTGATGTCACCCCACCTCCACGCGTCAGCTCCAGGTTTTATCGGAATCGATTTTACGGAAACCACTTTATGTCAAAAGGTGGTGCGATGACTTACCGCCGGTTTCAGGTTTGCTACGGTGGTTTTGGTACAGCGTTGAATGCTGGCCCGTGTGCGCAGTGGAAATTAAAAATTCAACACCTCTTCCATTGAAACCAGTGTAGCGTTGTACTCATTCTCCTTCGTCTTCAAGAAATTTGTTTCGATGATTAGTCCTATAATCCAATGTCAATTTCCATTAACTCAAGTTTTGTTTGCAACTCTACATGAGTTCTCTCCAAATTTCTCTTTTCCTCCTCCCATAAATGCCTATCTTGTTCCATTTTCTTCAATTTTTGAAACCTTTCCTTGGAATCATTCAACTCGGAATGAAATTCAACCTTTTCTTCTGTGTAATTATGTAGAACCCTCTCATTTCTCTCCATCTCATCTTCCAAGTGGTTCAGATTCACATTATGTTCATTCAATTGGGACACCAGGGACTCTACTTCAGTGCTTAGCTCTCTATTTTTCTGAATCAGCGATTCCCTTTCATTAGAAAATCAAGGAAGCTTTGTCTGTAGCTCTACAACATCGCTTTCCAAATTTTCTTTTTCCAAAACCCACACATGTTTGTCTTCAAGTAAGTCTTGTACCCTTTCCTTGAATTCTTTCAACCTGAATTGCAATTCTATTTTTTCTTCCCTATATTGAATTAGGAACCTCTCATTTTCCATAAACATCTCTTCAAATTTTTTCTCAAGTGAGGCGAATGAAGATAAAATCTTGTTCTTATCACTCTTCCATGCTTCCTCTGCCATTTTCCTGCCTTTAGTGGTCTCTTCAGTATCCATTCTTGCTGCTACAATATGTGACCGAAGCTCGTCTTTTTCTAATTTCCAACCTTTATGTGTTGCCTCCAAACCTGAAGTTATTATCTGAATTTCCCCATTCAACTGAAAAACAATAGATACTAAAATTCTTTAATCAGAAGCCACTCCTCTGTATTCTTCTTCTTTCTCGAAAATTTCCTTTTTGAATCTTTGCTCGATGTCTTGCAATTGTTTTGAAATGACAACCTCATATTCATCAACTTTCCTTTGACATTGTTCTGTGAATTCTCTCTCGATGTTCTCCAATTCGTCATTCAACTATTCCCCGCTCTTCACTTGTTCTATCAGTTCCCCCTGCAGATTATCCAACTTGGAATGGAATTCTCCTTCAAGATAGTGAATGCTTGATTATGTTTGAGTGAGCTTCTCGAAGAAAGATGCATTTTCTTGTCAAGAGTTGTTGATATCTTTAACAAGTGATTGATTAAGTTATCGCAACCTGCATATCAAGGAAAATTTTAAGGATGGAAATTTTTCTTGAAGTTTAGAAACATTGGCAAATCTCATTAATCCCTAATATGCAAAGTATAAAATGTTTATTGATATATTTGTAAAATTATTCAAATTTATAATGATTTTATATATAGTCTCTATATAATGTTGGCGATTTTAAAGGTAAAATAATTTTATATTCTAAAATTTGGGCGAATCACCTTTTATAAAAAATGGAAATTAGCGAATCTTTTTGTGGAAAAATCATGGAACATTAGCCCACTGGGCGAACATTAGCCCCTAAAATTTTCCATGCTACATATTTCCTCCTCTTTTCCAATGCCCAGCCCCACCTGGAAGTTTAATCTTTTATCGTATTTTGTCCATCGTCTATATCAATGTTATTATGTGATTACCTTCAGCACGGTGAGGGAACCCATTTCTTTGTCATGAAATTATTTTCCACCTGCCACCCATCTTGTTCAACACCCTTCAAAAATTGAAATTGAAATCGATTTCTTCAATAATATTTGTTCCAATTCCCTTGTTTGCGATCAAAACAAACTTACTTACTGCCTTATGACCGCGGTGAGGGGTATAAAAGCATTTGGGCAATGTATAAATACATGAAAATAATACCGTTTGTGTTGAGTGTGGCCCCCTAGAAAGAACATTTCAGCTCACACCATTGGTTGAGAAGAGTAGAATGGTGCCGACCCCTGGAAAGAACATTTAAGCTCACCCTAATGGTGGGGAACATTGCAATGGGGCACCTCCACGTGGATCCCAATATCACTACAACTCCATTCGAAATTCCATATCAAACCCTCCCTCCGTAGGATTATAACTTATTTGCACTAATATGCTTTCACTTTGTCATAGAGCCACCCTCCATTCATGGATTCATTCATTGTCGTATTGTTAATTGGTTCCATCCGTACACAATAGATGATGCCTACCTCCATATCCCTTTGGAATTCCTCCCCTCACAATACACTCAGCGCCATATGTTTGGATAGAGAGATTGTGTGGCCTAGTCTTCATAATGCAACACAACTCCCGGGAGCTAAATAAGCCTTCCATGTTTTACATCATTTTATTTTATTTACAATTATAATTTGTTTTTAAATATGACACTGATTTTGTATTTTGTTTTTCCAATATTTATTTCACTATGATTTTAATAAAGGTTATCAAGAAATTTAAACACCACGCACTTTTACAATAATGCAATTGAAAAACATATTAACAATTAAGTAAAGATAAGATATCTAGGATGCGGGTGTTTAAGGCGGCCATAAATACAAAGGGATAGGGGTGGCGCGAGGCAGATCGACACCTGCCCACCCAGTACAAAACGTTAAATGGAGGAAGGGCGGTTGGCTCTTGGCATGCGCGTAGAGCAAGGTTCATCGGCTCTCATTTCAGTGGCTCCAGTTCTCACATTATGTTAACTGTTCTGGTTTTTCCCTCCGCATGCTCTAGCCTGCATCATACATTGGGGTTCTTCAATGCGATAGCTGTGGAAGGAGCATCCCGAGGCAAGCCAGAGGATGATAAGACCAGGAGATTTCTCGGGTATGAGGTGAATTCGTCTTTGCTATTTCATTCGATTCATTCCCTCGCCTCTAGTCTCATTTTTGATTTATGGGTGTTTGCTATGAATTCGGTCACTCCTGAGGTCTCTTGGAACTTGTTGGGGAAGGTTACTCTATTGCTTAGCTCGGCCCTATTGGCGGAGCGGCTTCTATTCCTCTTCTCGGTCCTTTCCTGGGTTTCGAGCTGGTGTTTTGATGTCTTGGTCTCGTTAATCTTTTTCCCTGTCTTAAGCCTCGTTTCTAGTTTCGGGTTGTGGAATGTTGGCTCTGTCATGCTTGAAGCCTCTTGGGACAATTCAGCATTCAGCTCTGTTCTCTTGGCGACGAGGCTTCAGCGATTCCACTGGTTCCCTTCCTGGACCTTGGGTTTATGTTGTGAAGTTTTTCCGTCTTGCTGGCAAAGCCGTTGCCATCTCCCGGTCCTTACTATTGCCCTGCCTTCCTAGCATCCCGCTACTGCTCTCTCCTTGATGCCTCATCTACGTCAAAGAATGGGGTGCTGGAGAGGCCAGCCCCGATGCGCGCCTTCTAGTTCGTCCTCTGACTCGCCTTCCCTCTCCAGTGAGTTGTTTGTAGGCCGCTACCCCAACACCCATAGTGGGAAAGGGCGGCTCCACTCCACTAGCTTCCTCCCTAGGCCTCCTCACACTTCTCGCACGGCAGTCTTCACCTTTAATAGCTCTCTGAATCGCCCTAGGATCACTGCTCATATCTCGGTGGTTTTTCATGAAGATAATCAGACAGAGGACTATAGTTCTCACCTGGGAAGTTCGGGGGCTATCTCCGCTCCTTCTTCCTCCCTCCAGCTGGGAATTGGAAATGCGCCTCGACAGGATTTGAACGTTCAGGTTAGCAACGCTTAGGATGTGGTGATGGCACCGGTTGACCCTGGTCCCTCTGTTCAGAATGCAACTCAAGCAAGGGATTTTCCATAATACGGTTGGTGCCTTATCGAGGAAGAGCCTCCAGATGACTAATTCGATCCCCCAGGCCTCGTCTTCGTGCAGTGCGAACCTCACCACTAGGCAAGTTTGTAATGCAAACAGTTTTGTGGTTTTCCTGTGTTTTATGGGCTTTTTGTTAATTCTGCATTATCAAGCGTATCTCAACCCGGTCCCCTGCGTGGGTCCTGAAAACAGGCACAACAATGAGCTCACTACCTACAGTCAGTCTTCTCATCTGCTTGTCTTGACAGTTCTGCCTTTCTTCCGAGCAGAGTTTTGACTTCGGTCACGTTGTATTTGTACCTCCTTACTTTATTAATAGATTACTCTTATTTAGAAAAAAAAAAAGTAAAGATAAGATACTTAAAATAATATTGATAATTAATTAAGATGGAATTTCAAAGGGGTTGGATCTACTTGTGGAAATCAATGATTTTTTCACCATTAAGCAAAGTTCAATTCCCATCAAGGCCTAATTTGGAGTGTTGGGGCACCTTGAGTCATCAAATAACCCTAAGAGATTACATTAAAGGGTTATATAACTCATGCAATCTATAGGTTACTTTATTATATTTATTCTTGCGACTACAGGTTCTAGTGACATGAAAAAATTTAATGGAAATGGGAAGTGCACAAAAGGACATGAAAGAAAAGAGCATAATCTATTACCTTTTCAGATGTTTTGCACCTATAAAATACCGATTTGTGCACATGTAGATGTTATGGGGAGAATATGTAAAGTTGCTAACTTATCGTTTTTGTTGGTAACATTACAATTATTATGGAATCCTAATTTAGGTACAAATGCTTCACATTTGTGGGATATCCCCATGTATAATACAAAAACTACAGAGTGTTTGCTTTGTTGTTGGCAAGAACCTCTCTAGTAACCAGTGAAGTCTATTTCAACATGGTTTCTAAGAAGAAATTGCTATGCTTGAACTAACTTACAATTGTAGGTTGTGAATTGTAGCAAAGAAACCATTATATTCCTATAAATGGTAAATTATCAACTTTTATAGATGTTGTGTTGATTTTATAAAATAAACCCTGGAATGATGAAGATGCTGCAGGGAAGCATAAAAATTGAATGTTTTAAGCTTTAAATCCATGTAATGAATATGAGAAAAATAAAAGAAATTGGAAAAGGTAAAATTTGTATCAGAGAGATGCTACTACAAGATATATGTAAACTTAACCATCAACATTTTTGTTATTCACTTTAGCTTTGACACAATGGCAAAAACCAATTTGACTATTTTTTCTCATTACAAATAGAGTGGACACCTGACTGCAAGCTTCAATGAGCAACAAAATATCCACTTGTCTCTTATCAAACAGTGTAAAGTTTCTATGTTGATAACTAGCTTTATTGATATATCTATTTTGTAGCTCTGCTTTAAACTAGTTCATCCAATGGTAAATTTTGAATTTGCTATTTTAGAAAAAAAAAATGAATAAACCCCCTGTGTCACTGATCCAGGTGGATATTGGTGGCCACACGCCTATTCCACTTTGACCCCCACCATTGTTTCTTTCATTTTTTCAGTTTCCTTAATTACGTCGTAAGGCGTTTCTCTCTGAAATCAACTCCCCTCTATGCACACCTGTCATCTTGTGCACCACAAGATTGTATGTTAGATGATTGCAAAATTTTCAATCGTTCGATGAAAGTGGTTACCCATTCGTCGCAAAAATGGTTCGCTGTAGGATCTGTTTATTAGATGCTTCCATTTGGGTTTGCAACTTGGCGCAACAGTGCAATATTGGTGTGTGTTCGCCTGCATATCGGTTTTTCAAACTGTGGTGGTTTTCAAGGTGTTGGATTCTAAGTTAGCTTTAGAGCTGAAATGGTTTTCAGCTCCATCCAAGTCTGCATGGATTTTCACTGGCCACAGGTATAACAATAGCCTAATTGCACTGCAATTAGGCTCAGACTCTTGTTTCTGCCCTCCTCCTCTTTCTTGGTTCTCTTAGGGTTAGGGTTGCAGCAAAGGCGATGGTATGTGGGTCTGAATTCATCACATCCCGTCTAGGGTATGATAATAATATGGTAAATAAGATATAATATACACCGTAGCTCCTGTTTTTTAACTTTAACAATTTAACTCTTGTTGTTTAACGATTATTTTTTGGAGAAATCTATCTTTGGAAACCATTCTGCTCTAATGCTGCTCCAGACCATGAAAATACCGCATCCTTCAGTGGTTCTCTATATCAGTTGTGTCATATCTGAGACAAGATTTTGCCTGTCACAATTCAGTGTTAATGCACATGTCTTTCATTGGAGCAATATCATTTAAAACTTGATAACGTTTGGACATGTCATTCACGCTGGCTCAGTTGAGTCCTGAACATGCTCTGTTTTTTTTTTGCAGGCGCCCTGGTGAGGAGAGTGATGCAAGTGATGATTATAGAGATACAGGTAGTGAAGGTGGTAGTAGTAGTGATGAAGCAGAGCGAGACTCAAAATATGGCGGGGCCATAGAAGTCACTCTAAAGCTGCACAAGAGGGATTTTCTAGTGATGATGGTGAAGGAAGCAGTTGCCCTTCATTTCAATATTTTGAGCGAGCAACTCCATATAGTCGTGAACCTCTGGCTGACAAGGTAAGATCCGGTTATGCATTTATTTTGAGGAAATTTTTATTTCATGGTGTAGTTTCAATTGCGAGGTTAAAATTAATATCTATTAACTGGATGTTGCAGATTGGAGATCTTGCCAAGGACTTTCCACAGCTGAAAACCTTAAGAAGCATTGATCTGTTGCCAACCAGTTGGCTATCAGTTGCGTGGTATGCCATCAATTATACTTGTGCAATCCTTGATTAAGTTGGTGTGGAGGCCAGTTAGTTATTCAGCATTCCTGTTCTATTGGATATCGTTCAATGTGATCAGTAACGTCTAGATGAATGTTCATTATCTACCACTATCTAATTAAAATAAGAATTTCCTTACAGGTACTCGATATTCAGGATACCAACAAGTCCAACCTTGCGAGACCTGGTTCCCTGCTTCCTAACTTTTCATTCCCTTTCAACTCCACTAAAGGTTTGATTCATCTATTTCATTCTCCTCTTGATGTCTACAGTTTCATCAGTGTTTCATTCTCCTCTTGATGTCTGCAGTTTGTTTCTATTCCAACTTCATCTCTATGATAACCATCTTTGTCACAGTGTTTTCTCGAGTTGAACGCATTAAGTGGTTCCAACTCAAATCAATGTTCCATTCTCCTCTTGATGTCTGCAATTTGTCTCGATTCCAACTTCATTTCTATGATAACCATCTCTGTAACAACATGGTCTCGAGTTGAATGCATGAAGTGGTTCCAACTCATATCAGTGTTCCATTGTTCTCTCGACGTTTGTAGCTCATCTCAATTAGTTACCGTTCCACATCATCTCTTGGAGCTTTGCCATGGCTTCCTTCTTGATTTCCCACATTATTTCTCTAAGCTTAGATTTGAAAGCCATTTTCTCCATCGTTCCGTTCATAAGGCTCCCCACAATTCTAGCCAGCGATTTGTGGATCCCCCGCTTGGATGGACTGTCTACAAAACGCGATTGTCTTCTCATTCCAAGTCTATCCTTCTCTAGTAACCAGGGTGGGTGTCCCCCCTGGCTCAATCCCATCTTAATCATCTCTCCAACCCTTGCTCAAGAGCCTTTCCGAGTCAATAGGTCTGCTATGGAGCATTTGGAGGCTTTGCCCTTGGGCCTCCTTTCCTTCCTTTAACCTGCCACAATCTCCCAAGTGCCAATTCAAAAATAGTTCAAACCTATGTCACAAGGTTCACCAAACTTCAACTTTGAGGTTCAAAATTCAGCAAACCTGAATTTTTTTTTTGAGGTTTAGCAAACCTCATCGAACCTCTGGGTCATTACCATTTCCATGGTTCAAGCTCATAACATCATGTCGCAGCTCACACTTGTAGTCCATCCAAAATTCGGCAAACCTAAATTTTATTTTAAGGTTTGGAAAACCTCATCGAACCTCTGGGTCATTGACCAATTCCATGGTTCAAGCTCATAATTTGATGTCACAGTGCACACTTGTAGTTCATTCTTGCAGTTTCGAAGTCCATTATAGCATTTTTTTTATGTTTATTGATGTTGATTTCTTACTATCTTGTGCTATATAGTGAACCTCATCAAGAAATTCAAACTCGAATCGAACCTAATCATTATTGAACCTGAACTTGAACCCCAAACCATGTGACTTAGGTTCAGACCAAAGCAAGAAAGTGGCAAACCTCAAAGAATTTTCAGGCGTAAAGCATAGAATGAAAATTATGACTAGATTACTCATCCATAATCACAGTTTAATGCCAGATTGAGGATGTTATTACGCTGGGGTGGTGTTTGGTTGAACACCAGATTTGCCTGCTTTGGGGCTCTCAGGCATAGTCTATTTTGCTTCCATTAGAGCTCTCAATTTCCCTGAGTATATGTGTCCATCGTTATCTGTTTTGTGTAGACTGCTAACATATCTGCAGTACTGGCTCTGATTCATCAGCAGTTCTGTTGGTGCCTGTTGTCTGCAACTGAGTTGATAATTATGACAATTTTCTTTGGAATATTTGCGTCATTAATTTATCTCTAAATGGTGAATTTACTTCAAAATTATGAGATTATTGGGTCTTTGTTAATGGTGGTCAAGTTGGAAATCGCTAGTTTTTCGAATTGGGTTGAAACTTGAATGTTATGATCTTTCTAGGTATTTTATATTGGTTTTCTAAATGTATATGTTTTTGACAAGTTGGGTAGACGATCATACTATTTGTATGTTGAAATTTCTATGGATTTTTCATGGTTGTGGTGTGTTTGTATATAGTTATATATTGTTGAAAACTAGACAAGCTATAGGAATTGAACCTAAGATCTGTCCTCAAGCAATTAGCCGCTCTATCAATGAGATAGATGCCCCTTCATGACAGGCACCCTTAAGGTTCAATATAAACTTGCGGATTTCTACCTCTGAAACCCACCCTGTTACCCCCTTTAACACACTTTGGTAAAAAATTGACAGGCTAGGAATTGAATTGAAAACTTGCCCTTTAAACAAGTGTTTGCTCTACCACTAACCTTTGTGGTGCTTTGTAATTAGTACCATTAGCAATTTGATCTAAAGGTGTTGATTGCAACCTTTGACATATATGTGCTATTGGTGAATAGGGTTGAAAATGTGGGCCAAAATCTATTCATATTTGTGGTATTTGTCACAGTTATTGGGTGGTGTGAAGTGAAAACTATGTTGATTGTGTTGGAGTTTATATCAGATTCTATCATTCTTGTAGTTTATCTGTTATTAGTGTATGCATCACCTATGAGTGAACTTTGTTGGAAATTACGAAGTTCTGTTTTAGGTTTCTGCTATTGGTTATCAGGTTAAAAAGAATAGTTTTGTGTTATTTGTTTCTGGTATGATTAAAACTACTATTTAAAAAATTATACAATTCCTTTGTAGGTCCTTTATTGGTGGATTGGTATTTGTCACAATTATTGGTGGTGTGAAGTGAAAACTATGTTGGTTGTGTTGGAGTTTATATCAGATTCTATCATTATTGTAGTGTATATGCTATTAGTGTATACATCACCCATGAGAGAACTTTGTTGGAAATTACGAAGTTTTCTTTTAGGTTTCTGCTATTGGTTATCAGGTTAAAAAGAATAGTTTTGTATGCATCACCCATGAGTGAACTTTGTTGGAAATTAGGAAGTTTTCTTTTAGGTTTATGCTATTGGTTATCAAGTTAAAAAGAATAGTTTTGTGTTTTTTGTTTCTGGTATGATTAAAACTACTATTTTTTAAATTATGCAATTCTTATGTGGGTCCTTTATTGGTGGACAGGATAGTGATTATTATGTGTATGATATCTTATCTCAGACAGGGTAGTGATGATTATGTGTATGATATCTTATCTCAGTCTAACTCTGATTGGTCATGTTATCAGAAGTCTGGAAACCAACTGTACCCTCGTCGGAGAAGGAGTATTGCGAATCTGTTGGTCTACCATGGAAAGAACTTTGCAAGGCAAAAAAGTACGTAAGTTGTTACGATTCTATACTTAATTGGAATGATTCGGTAGGCGAAGAGGCTTTTCACCTTGCCAAGGAAAGATATTGGGCCAAGTATAGTGGGCATTCCTATCACTTTCCTCCTCCTGGCCCCGACATATACATTGATGTGATTGATTGTAATGCAAAACAACAGTTAGATGTTGATTTGCCAGACAGAGCTAACTCTGAATCAGAAAATATGGACATTGAAAAGCTACCAGATAGAGCTCAAGAGACACTAATTCCATTTGATATTAAGAGTCATGCAACTGAGATTCAAGAGAAAGAAAGGCCATTTGGACTTGGGTATTATGTTTCTGGCTCTTGCAGCTATACACATATTTGTAATGTTGTCGACCTTTATACTGCTGAACCTCAGTTACCCGATCATTACAAACTGACATTGGTAACTGCAGGAATCAATAGTTCATGGAAGGTCCTGTGCGTGCATAGCACTCTGCATGGGCATATTTGCTGAAGTAGCTCTACAAAAACAATTTAGGGAGAATGTGCAGTCGAGTTTTAATGTCAATCGATTCGTTGACAATCATTTCCCCAATAGTCATACCATCAACCAAACTCATCTATTACTTGGAATGCTTGGAGTTGATGATGATTTGGTATCAAACAGTAGTCCAGATCAAAGTGTAAATCTTGTACATGAGAGAAAAACCTTGGAAGATTATTTCTATGGACGTTATAACCGTTCAACAAGCTTTGATTGATTTAAATCTACTTCTCTGAGCTTCATAATTTTTCTTACTCCTTGCTTCTGTAAAAGCTTCAATTTTTTATATTTGGTGTATTATTGTGAGCAAATGTCACTGCTTAGCTGTGTTCAATTTCAATCACTCTGCATATTGGCTGAAACTGTGTCTGAAGTTGAGTGGAGTCCATGTAAAGTCCCTTGCCAATTCCTTGTATAAATGTGAAAACCATTAGTGGTCACTCATTTTAGTGACCCACTTGATCTACTTGGAGCAAACTTTTAGAGAACAAGAACATGATAATAGCAAACCTAGGGGATAAACCTTTTGCTCTGCAAATTCCAGTTGGGGCAAAGGACTACTATTGGGTTTGAACTTTTCTAAAAAATTACATTGTATTTAAAGAAATATGATGTCCAGATAGCATAGAACTCCAAACATCAAATCTCTTTGCTCCTTGTAGGCTTGAACCAATATCTCTTTTAGAGAAATTCAACAACTCTAATTTAGCATCCTTGCAGTAGATTATGTTTTTTAAACGCAGACTAATCATTGGATTCAGAACAAAGCATGATAAACTGTATCTGAGTTGCTGCTCCCAAATCGGTCTACCAGGTACTTTTAAATCAGTGGTTCGCTTCCTCGCACCTATTTGTGAGATCTCTACCCTCCCCTTTCTGTCAAATTGAGTCTAACCTGGTTTCCACATAAATGAACAGCACATGTCAAATACAAGAAGATTGTGCTGCTGAAACCACTCATCGCCATTTTTTCTTTCATTAAATATTCCGATCTGCTATCAAACTAGTGGTTGAAGGATCAATCCCTGGTTACAAGCCTTTTGATCTTCGTTGGATGTACAAGAATCGGATGTAAGCTCAAGCCCTGCGCATCCATGAAGAGAACAGGGGACAGCGCTAGGAAACGCTCTGAAACTGGTGAGTAACCTTCTATGCACCTGGCCAAATATCCAACTGGTTTAGTTGAAAACGCAAAAGATTTTGAAAGAACAATATTGTCCTAAGAGTAGAGCTGGACTAGATATAAGGATAGCTTCGCAAGCTCTGGAGTGGCTGAGTCATCTATTTACAAGTTAATAGATCTCAACAGCCAACACTCCCAAGAGCTCTTCTGCTCATATGCTTTCTGCATATCTCAGTCTGTACCAGTGTTTGAATATCTAGTAGATGAATAATTTGACAATATGTTACTCTGAGAACAAGTTGGATATATTTGGCCAAATACCAATGTCTACTAAGACACAAAAGAGACTTAAAATTAGTTATGGCTCACTCGATGAAGAGGCATACTAATTATTCTTATCAGGTATGCCATGCTACTCTTCTTAGGCATGACATTCTTTTTCATATGAGAAGGTAGAGCTCTGGCCATAACAGTATGACACTGATCAATAAGGTTTGGTTTAATGGACTTCTAAATCTGCAGTTGGAGCAAGTGTGTTGTGAAGGTGGACAGTGCAAATGGCAAGAAAAAATTGCAAGCATGATCACATTATAGATCCAGGAAGAGATATTGCAAATCAAGATAGGTCTCTCTGGTCAATGGGGCATCCTCTTTGGCGTTGAAGAAAGAACTTTCTTGACCTGCAACAATCTTTTGGCAGAAGAATTTTGTGATCTATACCCACCTTGAAACATGAAGCCGCTCCCAGATTCCTTTGGGAATCTAACAAATCTCCAACACAGGATCTATTTCTGTGGAAATTTAGCAAATCCCCAGGCACATTGATTTGTCTGTCTCCTCCAATTTAGCATCATTCTTGGAACCAATTTAGCTCCATTCCTGAAAGTATTTGCCCAAGATCATGTCTGTGATACTCTTATGGAGGTGGAAGAATTGCCAACAACAAGTTAATAGCTAGGTAGTTGTCACTTAAGGGTTGTTGACTTGCAAAACTTACAACACAGAAATTTGGGTTACACAGGATGCCCTTCGTGGGTAGGATTGCTCTGTCCCTATTGCAGGGGAAGAGAAAGTTATTCCATTGTAATGGTAGTTTGGGTAATTTTTCCCATATATCTCTATATTATATGAATGTATGTGTGTTTCTCTCTGTATTATATGAACGTATGTGTATTTCTGTTATGGTGATTACTTGCCTACTGTCTTTTCATTAGATACAGTTAGTGATTTCTTTGTACGCTGTTTTTTCCTATTTCACAACATGGAACAGTGGACAGGCATGATCTTTTTTTTATGACAGAGGTATTCTGATCATTGGTAATCCAGGGGAAGGATCCTTTGTAAGATAAATGGACTGATGTAACCTGAATCTTCTATGATAAAAGTTAGAACAAGATCGTGTGTTCTTGTGTGTGGATAAACGTCAATGCTATTGCAAAGGGATTCTACTGTGCAGTGAAAGGAATGTTTTAAATCTTTTAAATCTTCTAATGTATTTAAACATGTATGGGAAGTGTAAAATTAAATTAGTTTAAAAATTAAATTCAATATTTATCTTTTTTTAATATAATAAGTTATATAATTTTTAATTGCTACTTTGGTTATAGAATATGTTTTTAGGGTTTAAAATTTTTCCATAACTAATAAATTAGTACAACCACATCAAAAATATTAATGTCTTAAGGTTTCATAGATATAGCAAAAAAACATATTGCAACAAGCTGTAGAGAATATTGTAGAATGCATCTTGTTGGAAGTCTGTCATGCTAATAATTGAGTATTTGACATTGCAGGTTGGGCTCGGAATATATGGTGCTGACAGTATCAGGATTGTTCACTTGTGCTGTCTGGATCCACCTTGTTGAATAATGCACACACTACATGGATAATGGATTTCCGCACTTTATGCCTTACGGCGTTTTCTTTGCAACATCTGGTGCAAATGCTAGTTGTAGCACAATTTACTATTTTGGCAGTTTGAGGACCTAAACAATGTTGTAAACAATTTATTATTTATTTATTTATTTATTTTATTTATTTTATTTTACTTTTTTATTTATTTTTTTTTCGAAAAAATATGAAAACATGAGGTTTTGATTGATGTTTATAGTCTAAAGTTGTATTCATTGGATAGATATTTCTAATGAGGTATTGTGTGCATCAAACGAAAATCATATGCCAAAGTTACGACCCCGAGAAGTTGATGTACGAATTTACCCAAATGGGGCCCACAATTTTGGCGCTTCATCTCCTAGGGTTAGGTTTTTGGGTGTTCAGGGTTTTCCATTGTTTCTCAATAATAACTAGGCCTTTGAGCTTCGTTGTAACACAGTTCAGAGGCATATAGCCACCACATCTCTTTTTAGAGATAAACTACCATCGCCTGAGCTAGTTTATTTCCATTCTTTGTGTAAGCATATTTCAGTTCTTTGATATTGATGAAATGAAGTGTTATTTCTGCTGCAACTCTGTATTTATGGTTATATATATATTTTTATTTTTTTTATTTTTATTTTCTCTTGTTTAAGTTTGAATTAATGGTATCGAGGCGGTCTGTTATTTCTTTTATTTTCTTTGCATGTCCCCAATGAGGTCAGGGTATAAGGACTTAAGGCTTGAACTGGTTGAACCTTTGCAAGGCCATCCTTGCAAACCCCAATGACCTCCCATGGCAAAATACAAGAAAGACAAGGGGCCAGGAGATCCTTTTAAAATATTGCTCAAAGAAGCCCTCGAGCGATAGAGGAATGCGATGATGGACAACTTTGCCCAAATCCTTCAATGGCTACCCACAGGTGACGCATCTCCTTCCAACAACCACTCTAGAAGTGACACACACCTTAAGGTACAAGTTAACTTTGATATCTCCATATTTAAGGTCATATAGATGCAGATGCCATAGATAAATGGTTAAATCTGCTAGAACGATATTTTTGGGTTCATGATTTTTCTAACGAGGAAAAGATTACTTTTGCACTCCTCAAAGCCTTCCCCCATGTCAAGGACTCATTGGAAACCTATTGTGAGAAGAGGCATGAGATTTCACCCTCAGTATTTTCAGTTGCACCCACTTGGAATTATTTCCGAGATGACATCAAGGAGCAGTATTGTTAGGATATTCCAACACATAGGAATAGTTAAGTATAACTTGGTCTAGTATAGAGTTAGGTAAAGTGTGTTTCTTTACTATGTACATTTGTAACTTACAATCCGACAGTCACGATATATAGTGATCCAACAGTTCATTCTCTCCTCGGTATTACCGACACTTGATCCGTGGCTTGACACCCGATTGGTCCATGAATTCTATTTAAAGCGCATGGAGGGTCATTTGTAGGTTAACCGTACATGAGAGAAGCTTATGTAAATTTTCATTCTTTTATTAATAAATTGCCTGTAGTAGCCACGTTGGCGCAGGCCGTGGACTGTTTCCCTCTCTGAGGGTTTTAACCACGTCAAAATACTGGTGTATTGATCTGTGATCTGTTTGTGAGAGGTGTCCTTTTGGTGTTCTGTCTGAGGAACTTACCCTGTGAATTCCTACAGCCATTACATTCACATCTTGATTATGTTGAACAGTTTAGTATTCAATAAGCATTTCAATGTTTAGAAAAGTCAATTGCAGAAGTTAAAGAAGCTCTAAAGGAAAATGATCTAGATGATGATTCAGATGAAGCTAATGTAGATCAAGATGATGATCCAATTGAAGTTGATGTTGAAAGTAAAGGAGGAGGAGCAGATACCGAGCCAGAAAGAGATATTAGTGATCAAAGGGTTGAGTGAACAAAGGGGACTATATCCAGAATTTATAATACATGTTGAAGTGGATCGGTATGAATCAAATGAAGAACAACAATATGAGCAAAGGTAAAAGGAGAAACCAGTAGGCCCTACCTTAGAGTTGGAGTTTCCATTATGCCCACTTCTAGGGCAGCCAAAAAATATGAATATTATGCGAGTGTCAAATATCATGGGAATTGAGCCAAAACCATTTGCCCCAAAGATATTTGTTGAAAAGGAAAATTTTGAGACGGATGAGTATGGAACTAAGAAACAGTTTAGATTGGATGATAGTATAGTGCGATGGAGGAAGGTCCAAAACCATAATGGTACCATTTCTTATGAAATCAATGCTCACGTTGTGAGATGTTCAGATGGCAGTTTGCAATTGCTTATAGGGAATGAGGTGTTTGATCTAAATGTTCAAGATGCAAAACATGACCAAGCTCATCTCTTTTTATGCCATGGAAAGGGAATCCTACAATCTCAACGACTATCTCCGTATAACATTGATTTCCATTGCCAAGTTCGAAGTTGCAGTGCTGATCCGTCGAGCCTATTCAGGTTCGAGGTATTGGGGTGGGGAGCGCAAGTGCTCCCGGAAGTGAAAAGCAAACCCGTAGATTTGCTCGATTTAGAAATTTCCTTTTCTTTCGTTGCAGCCGAGAACGAGCACCGCGACGTGTTCGAACCATTCCCTCCTTTTCTTTTGAAGGACAGGGAGATTCGTCAGCATTTGGGACTTTTCAACAATAAAAACAGTTCAGGCTCTAAGAGTGGGGGTAGCAACCAATATAACAAGAACCTGGAAGTTTTGAGGAGTATAATAACCTCTTTTCCACCAGTTTCAGAGATGAGATTGTGTGCAAATGAAGTTGAGCTTAAGGCAAAGCTGGCCATCTCATGGCTGTAAGGTGCCTTCAAATCATTTTAGGTGTGGGCAGACAAACATTTTGGGAAGGAAGCCTGGCAGCGTCCCTACAACGTTCTCTAATTCATCTTGTGCACCAAGAGACTGTCACTGGTATTCATATCCCAGGACGAAGAAAAACTTTTAAAAGATGCTAATATAGGTCTGAATTGGAGGTGTTATCAGTTCTCAGTGGTGCAAGATTCTCCTGAAAGGGAGCTCGAATCCTTGAGGACAACTAAACTGCTTGCAGGTACTCATGGAAGTTGTTCATGGTATCCCAATGTTCTCAAGAAACTTAAATCCTCAAGAAGCAAGCCACAACACTATTTGAAATTCTTATTTCATGGAAGCAATGCAAATAATTGGTATTCCACTCTAAGGCACTGTCTGAGATGCTTAAGCAGCACAGCTTTAATGTTAAGAGGCAATACCTCTGGCGACGGTATTTATATGGCGAAATACTTCAATATATCTATAGGCTATGGCTTTGAACCTGGCTGGGCAGCATCATCCCTTTTTGGTTGGCAGAATGGCATGTACAAGGACAATTTCTATGTGTTGAGCATTTGTGAGATTATTTCTTGTCCAATAAAGAAGTTTACAATAGCAATGGAACGTGTGGTTCCAAAAGAGTACGAGGGCAGTGTGTCTGCGCGATACCTTCTTATCAACAATTGTAACCTTACCCATACCATCCATCGCCCATCTGTTCTGCTGCTGCCATTGTCTAGTGTTGCCGCAGTGCACGCCGCTTTCCACCATTGTCCTGTGCTGCCATCATCCATGCCATCGTGGACCAGCCTTGCGGTTCGCAGGAGCCACAGCCTCTAGGACATAGTTGGAGCAATGGTATTAATGCATGCGGGTGAGGCAGATGACATTAAAGAATGGATCAATGAATTCATGGGGTTTTCGACGTGCAAGGGTCAGAAGCTTGGGTTGGAGAACCTATCGATTTTCTTTTCCCAGACGACGGCATCTGCAAATGGACCCTCAGACCCTCAATAAGCTTTTCTGTTTAGTGGCCAGACACCCTTTTTCCGTTTAATGGGTAGACACCCGAAACTCGTGCTCGTTGAAAAACTCATCTTCTTTTGAATCTCCATGTTTTTATAAAGTTTGACATATAATTATT
>APFE031308444.1:68086-104409 GCA_000404065.3 Pinus taeda | reverse complement strand
TTCTCTGGCTACAAATATTTCTTAACTTTCATTGATGATTTCTCGAGACGCACTTGGGTATATTTCTTAAAACTCAAGAGTGAAGTATTTAACAAATTCTTGGCCTTTAAGGCCTTTGTTGAAAAATAATATTGACATCAAATTCTTAAGCTAAGATCAGATAATGGCGGAGAATATGTTAAAAACGACTTCATTAACTTTTGCACTGAGCATGGAATCCAAATGCAACATACTGTTCCATATACTCCACAACAAAATGGTGTAGCTGAAAGGAAGAATCGCACCTTAAAGGAAATGGCTAATTGTATGCTTCAATCTAAAGAACTTAGTCTTAACTATTGGGCAGAAGCAATTAACTGTGCAATTACATACTAAATCGCACTCCTACTAAAGCTTTAAAGAACATCACTCCAGAAGAAGCATGTAGCTCTATTAAACCAGATGTGAGTCACTTTCGTGTTTTTGGAAGTGAAGCATGGGCCCATATTCCAGATGAAAAACGTAAAGCTTTAGAACCAAAGAGTGAAAAATGTATCTTTGTTGGATATTCTGAAGATGTCAAAGCATATATACTTATTCCATTTAAGTCCAAAAATGTTATAATTAGAAGAGATGTAAGGTTTGATGAAAATAAATCGGCCTACGAGCCTAGTTCGGCGCATGTGCCACCTCTCTCTATCTCTTCTACCTTTGAACATATTTCTTCTTCAGATGATGAAAGTGAGGATGACAATCCTCCCCCACCTTCTCAGGATCATCCTTCAGCGCCTTCAGCTCCTTCACTTCCAAAATGGGTCCAAGCTACTCGAGATGCAGCAGGTGATCTTGCCGGTGATCCTACAGATCAGCGCCGTACCCGTTCTCAGTTTGAAAGAGCCTCTTCTTTACTAGCTCAAGTGTCAGCAAATTATGATCCTGACACCTTTGCAGAAGCTTCAGGCCATCCAGATTGGGATGCAGCTATGAATGAAGAATATCGTTCATTATTGGCAAATGATACATGGGATCTTGTTCCTCTACCAAAGGGACGCAAACTTGTTAGATGCAAATGGGTTTACAGAATCAAGTATGGGCCAGATGGGAAAGTTGATAAACATAAAGCTCGACTTGTTGCTAAGGGCTTTTCACAAGTTGAAGGCATTGATTATACTGAAACCTTTTCCCCCGTTGCTAAAATGAACTCTGTCCGCCTTGTTCTTTCCCTTGCTGCCTCTTTCAAATGGGAAGTCCATCAGATGGATGTTAAATCCGCCTTCTTGCATGGGGACTTGCATGAAGAAATCTACATGGAACAACCTATTGGCTTTATACAAACAGACTCCAGTCTTGTATGTCGGCTTAAGAAATCCCTTTATAGTCTCAAGCAAGCTCCTCGGGCTTTGTATGCCAAAATGGATAGCTTTCTTTTAGAATCTGGCTTTTCTAGGTGTTCTGACAATACTGTCTACACCATGAAAGTGGGAAAGTCTCTTATCATTCTTGTTCTTTATGTTGATGATCTTATTCTCACTGGTAGTGATCCCAACCTTATTAACCATGTGAAGTCCAGCCTTAAAAAGAAGTTTGAAATGACAGACTTAGGACATTTACATTATTTTCTCGGTCTTCAAGTCTTGCAATCCAAGGAAGGTATTTTCCTTTCCCAATCCAAGTATGCCTGTGATCTTCTACGCTTTTTTCACATGGAAGATTGTAAGCCAGCTCCTTCTCCCTTTCAGTCTGGAGTCAAACTTTCAGTCACTTGTACTTCCCCTGAAGTTGATGCTACCTTATACCGTCAACTTGTCGGTAAACTTTTGTATTTAACCCATACTCGTCCTGATCTTTCCTTTGTTGTTGGCCTTGTTGCTTGGTTTATGCAAACCCACGTGAAATTCATTGGAAAGCAGCTAAACAAATATTTCGTTATGTTCGCGGTACAGTTCAGTTTGGAATTCATTACAGTGCTAAAGCATCTCCTCTATTGGTTGGTTTCACTGATTCCGATTGGGGTGGTGACCCTGATGATCGTAAGTCTACTGCTGGTTATGTGTTCACTCTTGGTTCAGGACCTATTACATGGGCTTGCAAGAAACAAGCTGCCATTTCTCTTTCTTCAGCAGAAGCAGAGTATCGTGGTGTTGGAAGCTAGTAAGGAAGCCTTGTGGTTTCGTCAGATCCTATCAGAATTGGGCTTTGAGCAGCAGCATCCGACTACACTTTGGTGTGATAATCAAAGTGCCATTCAGCTTTGCAAAGATCCAGTTCAGCATCAGCGCAGCAAACACATTGAACTTCACATGCACTTCATCAGAAAGCTCATTCATGACCATGTTCTTGAAGTGCAATATTGTTCAACAGATGATCAGGTTGCAGACATCTTCACAACGGCTCTCACAGAGGCGAAGTTCACTAAACTTCGATATATGCTTGGAGTTCAGGAAGTTGTCACTAAGGGGGGATAGGCTCTAGTGCCTCCTTCCTTCTCCTATTGTGTCATATTTGTAATTCCTTCAATCCTATCCCAAGTTGTTCTTAAGGGGGGATGTTAGGATATTCCGACACATAGGAATAGTTAAGTTCAACTTGGTCTAGTATAGAGTTAGGTATAGAGTTAGGTAAAGTGTGTTTCTTTACCGTTGTACATTTTGTAACTTACAATCCGACGGTCACGATATGTAGTGATCCGACGGTTCATTCTCTGCTCGGTATTACCGACACTTGATCCGTGGCTTGACACCCGATTGGTCCATGAATTCTATTTAAAGCGCATGGAGGGTCATTTGTAGGTTAACCTTGCATGAGAGAAGCTTATGTAAATTTTCATTCTTTTATTAATAAATTGCCTGTAGTAGCCACGTTGGCGCAAGCCGTGGACTGTTTCCCTCTCTGAGGGCTTTAACCACGTCAAAATACTGGTGTATTGATCTGTGATCTATTTGTGAGCGGTGTCCTTTTGGTGTTCTGTCTGAGGAACTTACCCTATAAATTCCTACAAGTATTACCTTGTTGGAAGCTACGAGGATAAATACATAAAGTGGACCACATTATGGTAGGGAAGGACCAAGACATTTCGAAGTTCATAAATATTTTTCATACCATTCACACGAAGTTGGGTATCAAGGATTCTGAGCGAAATTTGGTACTCAAGTATTGCATCTGTCTACACAAGTACATCCAAGAATGGATGGAGTTCCTGGACATCTCCTTCCTTAACACGGCCTATTGATATGTTGTCAATATCGAGATGAAATTTAAGCAGAAGAAGCGATACTTTCGATTTGCGAATCTGAAACAAGGGAAAGACACCCCTAAATGGTAGAGTAAAGGACAAAGCCAAGGTGAGGCAACACAAGACAACTCGTCGAAGTCACAAGCAAAGAACAACACTATGAAGACAAAGAAGGACACATGAAAATGGTGTGAGTTCCATAAGAGCCCCAATCACAACACAAGTGAGTGTCAGACCAAGTAGTCACTGGTGGTCGAGTTGAAAGGTTATGAATCAGCTGCATGTTTCAACTCTGATTCAAAACCCTACAAGGAAAATGACAAAGGGGAACAGATTATTGATGCGGAGCCCAGTTCCATCGTTTCCACCACCAAGAACCAAAGGAATCAGACTGAATATCTAGAGGGGGAGGAGCGCCCCTTCCACTTACAGACATGGGTGAATGGTTCAACAACGAGAGCCAAAAGAACCTCATTTCAAAAGAGGTCATGAAGCAGTTGGGCCTACCGACAACAACACACCTGCAACCATACACTGTTAGGTGGATTCACCAAGGATGAGATCTTTGCGTTAGCCAACAATGTCTCCTTCCCTAAAACATCAAGCCCTTCACGTCTGAGGTACTGTGTGATGTTGCTCCTCTTTAAGTTTTTTATGTATTATTAGGACAACCATATTTTTGGAAGAGACATTTGTTGTATGAGTCTAGGCCTCACACTATTATTATTACTTTGGGAAATAAGTTGTACATGATACTAAAGGTAGCACTACCTACCATCATCTCTTTGATCACTACGAAGCAATGCATTAAAATCATTTCCTAGACCGGGAAAATTATTTTCCTTATGATATGCCCTCAGGGAAAGAAGAAGATTGTGGCAACGACCTCCAAATTGGGCTCCTCCACATGGAAGCAATAGATGGAAAAGGTCGTGGAGGATTATAGGGAAATTTTCACCTCACCCACAGTCGTAGCTCTACACTGTCAAGTCAAGCACTCCATCGATCTGACCTCGGGCCCGTCGCTAGCCAATGGACCAATCTATCGATGCTCTGTTCTCAAGAACGATGAAATCAAGAGGTAGATTAGGAATTGTTGCAGAAATGGCACATCAGGCCAAGTTCATCACCCTATGGGAGCCCAATCGTGTTGGTGAAAAAGAAGGACAGGGCTTGGAGACTCTGTATTGACTGTCGAGTGCTAAAAAAATTCACTGTCTAGAATAGGTAGCAAATCCCATGGATTGATGACCTTCTTGACCAGCTCAAGGGGGCCAAATATTTTAACAAGATTGACTTGAAGTCTGGTTATCACCAGGTACCAATTGAACCCTCTGATGTGTGGAACACTGCCTTCAAATCCAAGGAGGGACTTTTCGAATGGTTGGTCATGCCTTTCAAGTTGACGAATGCCCCCGCAACCTTCATGAGGCTAATGGAAGGCATCTTGCAACCCTTCACCAACTCATTTGTGGTGGTGTATTTGGATGACATCCTGATCATTAGCTGGAGTTGGGAAGAGCACCTCCTCCATATTTGAGAAGTCCTCTAAACCCTGCAACAACACAAGTTGTGTGCCAATTTGGAGAAATTCATTTTTGGTATGACCCCGGTTTAATATCTAGGGTACATCATTGATGAGTGGGGTGTGCATGTGGACCCAACCAAGATGCAAGTCATTCACGATTGGCCAGCCCCAATCACTCTAACAGAGCTCTGTATATTTGTTGGTCTTGCCAATTTCTACCGTAGGTTCGTATTGGGGTTATCTCATATCACTTGGCCTTTAAGTCAAGTCACCAAGGGCGGAGAGAAAACAAATTTATCTTGGTTTGAATCCCAATAGAAGGAATTTTTTGATTTGAAGCATCACCTTTTCTCTGCACCAGTGCCCACATTACCATACCTACAATGACCATTTGAGATTGAGACAGATCCCTTCGACTATGCTATTGGTGCAGTTCTTACTCAACTGTGGCATCCAATGACATATCATAGTGAGACACTTTCGGATATAGTCCGAAAGAATCCCACCTATGACAAAGAGATGTATTCCATTGTGCAGGTATGTCGACAACGAAAGTATTACATTATGGGGAAGGAAATGGTCATCCACACAGACCATCGACCCCTATAGTTCATACAGACACAAGGGATGTTGTAGAACAATCTCCATCAGAAATGGTCCACATACCTGCAACAATTTCATTTGAACATTAAGTACAAGAACGAAAGCACCAATAATGTTGCAAACTGCCTTAATCAACCATCGTTCATGAAACTGATCACTGTGCTCGACTCTTGTGGGCACGAGACTTTGGGGTGACCACACCTTTACAAGAGCGATCCATAATTCGACAACAGATACTCAATGTTGTTGGAAGACAAGCAAGTTCCAAAATTTCACCTCTAGGATGCATTGTTATGCCACCTGGGACACATATGTGTTCCTTCAAGCGAGTGTACCAAGATGATTTGGGAGTCGCACTATAGTCGGGTCGTTAGACATTTATGAGTAGAGAAAATAATGGCAGTATTGTACAATTATTTTTATTGGTCGAACCTTTGACAGGATGTTGGGAAGTACATCAGATCCTACACTGCTTGTGCCATTGCCAAAATAATCATCAAGAAGCAATGCATATATACTCCTTTGCCTACTCCTAATCGACCTTGGGAATCCATCTCCATGGATTACATGTTGATCCTTCTTTATACTAAGCATGGAAACGACTGTGCTTTTGTGGTCATCATCAAATTCTCTAAGATGGCCATTCTAGCGGTCTGCAAGAAGAGTATCACAACAAAAGCCACTGCTAAGCTATTCTTTTAACAAGTGTGGATACACTTTGCGATCCTACTGTCCATTATCTCAGATTGGGACAACAGATTCCTAAATACATTTTGGTGAAGTCTCTAGTTGATGTTGGATACCAAGCTCACCAAGTCCATGACTTTCCACCCCTACATTGATGGCCAAAAAAAGGTCGTCAATAGTATGATTGTGCACATTCTACACATGTTCAACTCGAAGCATCCACACACATGGGATGAAAGCCTCCCCTATGTCCAAAACAGCTACAACAAATCTCTCCATAGCTCAACTAGCCACAACCCCTTTCAGGTGGGGTTCAAATTCTAGCCACTATGTCCGATTGATGTGGTCATTACATTTGCAGCTACTCAGGCAAATTCGGCTCATGTCCAGTACAACGCTGATAGGGCTAACAAATTCATTCAGTGCATTTAGCACATCCATTAGCAGTTCCATGACATACTTGACAGAGCCTATGCTAAGTACAAGTACTGTCATTATCAACATCATGTGGCACACAAGTTCAAGGTGGGAAATAAAGTTTGGTTATGTTTACAGAAGAAGAACCTCGTTGGGCCCCACTGCAACCTTATCCCACTCTGATATGGGCCTTACACAATCACTAAGGTTGTAGGGGACAATAATTTCAAGCTCATCATTCCGTCGTTCCTTGGCCTGCCCCCAATGTTCAATGTGTACCACCGTTGACCATACTTTCCACCATTATTGGACATATCATACATTGAAGAACAACTCACACCAATAGAGTGAAACCCATGCTACATGGAACATGCCACAACTGATCAGATCATGGACACATATATCAAAAACACTCACTAACATAGGATCCAACTGTATTGGGTTGACAAAGTTTGCCGACTCTTGCACCAAGGCAAGTGGCTCACCAGGGACCAAGTTCAGTAAAAGTTTCCCCATCTCATGGAGGCACTCGACGCAATGGGGACCATTTATTCCTAAGAGGGAGGACTGATCTAGATGGATATTGGTGGCCACCTACCTATTCCACTTGGACCTCCACCATTGTTTCTTTCAGTTTTCAGTTTCCTTAATTGTAGCACAATTTACTCTCTTTGGCATTTTTTCGTGTCTTGAACTTTCGAAGCTGTTTTGAGGCCCTAAACGATATTTTTTTTGGAAAATGGGAAAACATGAGACTTATATTGTTGTAGTCAAAAGTTGTAGTCCTCGGATACATCTTTCTAACGAGGTATTGTGCACATCAAACGAATATTGTATGCCAAAGTTACGATCTCAAGAAGTTGATGCACCAATTTACCCAAATGAGGCCCACAATGTTGGTGCTTCATCTCCTAGGGTTAGGTTTTCAGATAGTTAGGGTTTTCCATTGTTTCTCAATAATAAATATACCATTTAGCCTCATTGTAACACAGTTCAAATGCATGTAGCTCACCATCTCTTCTCAGAGATAAGCTACCATCACTCGAGCTAGTTTATTTCCATTCTATATGTAAGCATATTTTAATTCTTTGATATTAATGAAATGAAGTGTTATTTCTACTACAACTCTGTATTTATGGTTATATTTGTATTTTGTTCCATTCCTGTTTAAGTTCAGATAAGTCACAAACCAATCCAAATGCCCAAAACAAGGTACGCAAGGAAAATCCAATCACCTTAAGAGCAAGTGGTAAAATACTATAATATTTTGATCGAGTGATGCAATTCAATTTTGGAAAAGAGAATATTTTTGATAAAATATTTGCCATTGGAACTTGAAAGAGCATATTTGAAAATTGAGAGGCAATCTATGTTGCAAAGGTTATAGAATCTATAAGTTTGGCATAATGTAAGTGATTTATCTTTATCTTCTAGCTTTGAATGACGTTTTGTTTACTAATTTTTATATTCAATGATTTTCTATTTGTCACAATTCTTCTCGAAATTATTCCTTACGACGTTTGCTTTGCAACATATGGTGCAATTGCTAGTTAACTCTTATTTGTCTTATTGCGTCACATATTTGATAATATGAGAAAATGTTGTTTAATATTGTATTGTGTTATTGTATTGGCTATTATATATAGAATTTCTTTCTACATGAGCAATTTTATTCTATATTTTAAGAGGATGTTGGATCTTATTGGATATGAGATGTGTTTAGTGTGTAATTTGAGATATTGGCTCTTATTTTGGCTAAAATAATGTAACTAATGTGCGTGTGTTTGTATATATATATATATATATATATATATATATATATATAATATATATATATATATATATAGATATATTAAATGGAAATCTCAACACATTGGACAAGATTTGGGCTCATGGAAATTAGAGTTGGTATGTTTCTGACTCTTGTGAGAGTCTCGTCAGAGGGGTCCAAGATCATAGCATTTTTGCATTTCTAATCCTTTATAATTATAGAATATTGTACAATATTGATGTAGGTGAGAAATGATTGTTTTGTGAGCGTTGTTATGGTTTAATTGTATTTTTATGATCTTTTTGTCCTTAGCTTGTCCATGGGAGTATGTTCTTTATCCATCAGTTAATTTATGATATATGCCTTCAAATTATGGAGGTTTTGTAACTTTTCTTAGTGATATTCATACTCTTTAGAGTAGTCAAAGCTATTGTTTTATCTATACATTTTTTAGTTGTGATCTATTTAGAACGATTAAATTATTTGTTTGAGGTCTCACACACATGTACTGTAATGTTCCTATTAAATAAATTGCCTATATATGTGTTTTGAAACACACACACACATATATATATAGAGAGAGACACGCCTTTAAACAACTTAAAATCATTATTTTCACTAATGCAAAATGAGACACATCATTAGCTACTTAAACTAAGATAGTTTTCTTTGAAATAATAAGCTAAATCATGCCATTGTTAAACTTGTAAGTAAAAGAACGAAGCCTTTGAGGAGGATTTTTTTTTTTTTAGCTCCTTCATTTATTTACCGAAGTCTTTGATGTTTGGAGCTTGGTATATGTGAAAATTGACTTGAACAATTGAAAATACACTCTATTGAATATCTCAACTACATCTATAATTAACCTTGTTCTATCTACCTTTGTTCTATATATAACAAAATTTGTCACCATATTATGTTTAATTATCATGGTAATACTATATATAACAAAATTTGTCACCATATTATGTTTAATTATCATGGTAATATATCACAACTAACTTGCCAACCAAATTAACATGGTTGAACTTTTAAGTGTCTCCTCCCAACTACTGTTGAATTCTAAACCTAGGTAGCGATATAAAACAAAGCCCTTTTAAACCAATCACACTAATGGAATTTCCATTTCAATTTTTCTATTTCAGAAAAAAATAAAAAATCAATTTTAGGAAACAAAATAAAATATGCAAATTGTATATTTAAGCACTCAGCTACATAAATTAAATTTTATAAATAAATCTATTTTTAAAATAAAAATTTAAATTTAAATATAAATTGATAATAATATATTAAATTTATTTATTAGTAAAACTTTATTTATAATTATATTCAAATATTTTATTTTATATATAGATATTCTCAAAATAAACACTGAGGGTTTCCTTTCTCATCTATATCTATTAAAAAAATACTTTAAAAAACAAACAAACCAAAACAAAATAATTATATATAATTAATCAATTTCATCCTAATTAATCTTTTTTTAAATATTAGTTACCTAAATGCTAAAATGTTTATTTTTACTTGTGTTTTCAAATCCAACTTCATATCTTCCAAACATTAAAGAGTATATGATCAACTCCCAAAGTAATGGACATTACATTATTATTATTTTTTTTAAATATTTATCAAATATGTTTTTTATATTTAAGAAATTAAAATAAATTATATCAATTTATTTCTGTGAGGATGTTTTAATTTAATTAAAGTAAATTTATTTTTATAATCAATAATGAGGATGGTGTTATTTTTCTGGGAATATGTATATTTTTTATTTTTAAAAATAAGTTTGATAAAATAATATTTAAAAATATTAATAATACAAATTGTTTTAATATGAATTATGAATAAAATATTTTAATATCAATTATATTTATTTATTTATTTATTTATATATACCACTCTAGCTTCATTTTAATTTAGGATCTATTAAGTGTTTTTTTGGCGCTTAATAAATCCAGGGTTAACATGGATCTAGGTTGGTTTTTATATACACATACCATATCTAGGCTCGATCCATCTCTCTCCCTATCTCTCTTCCCTCCTTACTCTCTCCATCCCTTTCCCTTTCTATGTCTCAGTGTCTCTCTATCTTCTTTCATCTCTCTCCCTTTCTCTCCCACAAATCTCTCTCCTCTGTCATATCTCTCTCTCTACCCTCCAACTCTGTCACTATCTCCCTTCCTCTCTCCTTAACTCTCTCCCTCTCTCCCACCTCCATTTTTATGTCTCCCTCTCTTGTCCCTTTCTTTTCCTCTCTCACCTCTCCTCTCTATCTTTCCTCCTCTCCTCTCACCCTCTCTCTCCATCTCTACTGTGTGTCTCTCTGCCTTTATCTCTCTATGTCTTTGTTCTTTCCTTCCTCTCTCCCCCTCCAACTTCATCTTCTCTCCCTCCCCTCCTCTCTCCCTTCATTCCTCTCTTCCCCTCTCTCTATCCCCTACGCATCACTCTCTTTGTGCTTTCTCTTTCTCTCCCCCTACTTTCTCTCTCCCCATCCATATGATGAAGACTTTTCACTCTATGTAATCAATGCTAAATTTAATGTCTAAAATATTTTAGATTTCATTTTTTTATTGTGAAATGGTATTGATAAACCATTTATTTTTTCAATAAAATATGTGGTATAGCTATTTATTTTTTAATATTATCGGAAAAAAATCAAACATTTAATTAGAACCATTTACATAATATAATGCTATTACACTAAATAGCTTACATATTTTTTTTGTTTAATAAATATTGTTGTAACATCCCTACATAATTGTTAAATATTTATGTTCTTAAGAATTTCACCAAATCACCCAACAATAAAATACTTGAAAATATCTATCAACCATTATTAATTGATATGAGCTGAGAATAAAGTTGTGTCGTAATAAAGCAAGGGTGTGGAAGAATACACTTGGAAATAGAGGATAGGTGTGTACATTGTGTCCTTGTAGGAGTCCAATCATAGAGCTGCTCGGTTGAACAAAGCCAACCACACAATTGGCATTTTTGTATATGTAGAATGATAACGCGTGTTATTTAGAGGATGGACGGCATCATTTTTCACTTCACAAATCTGTTGTGGGTCCACATGACCCAAATCTGTTGAAACATCCACATTAAATTTATCAGATACTCCTATTGGAAGGACCACATACTTTGACGTACAGAACACACCCATTGCCTGTCCTTAGTGGTGGGGAATCGGGAGGAAATTCAGTCGGAAGCTTCGAGAGGCGCCCACGCGGCATCCCAAGATCCAGCGAAATCTCCTACGCGTCAGTTTTGGAAAGGCGTTAAACGGTAACTACACCTCCGCCCCTTAAATCCGCACCACAGACCACCCATTATAAGGCGTTGTACGAATCACGGCTCAACAATTTGTCTCTGATCTACCTCTGCTTGCTCGCAAGCTCAATATTCACATATTAAAAGCACTCTAATTCGTATCGGATTGCAGGTTGCCCAGGTGCTGTCCTTAGGGTTTGGTGCAGGTTAGGGTTTTCGTTTCAAGATTGTATTCTCCAGAAAATTTGACTCTGGTAATGGCAATTCCGAAGACGACGATAACAACGGATAGGAAGTGGCTAGAAATTGCCCCTTCCCGGACAGAATGTGCCGGAAGACGGCGGACTTTGGAGAAAACGCTGCGGCCAATCGCAGAGGAGCGCAGTATCGATAATGGCGAGCTAATGGATGGCCTTCGCCCTACTTTTCCTGCAGTCAGTGGCTTCAAGGCGGAGGCCGATACTGAAAGATTTGCGACCGCGGAGTGTTAAAGGTTATCTCTGCAGCTCCCTAAATCTTTAAGTCTTGAAAATCTGGGAGCTGTTTGTGGGAATGGATGCGTGATCTGGATAATCCGTCTGTAACGGACTTTTTCTTCTGTAATTACCCAAATTTGTAATATATTTTTTACTCTTACGAAAATATGTCCAGAAATATATGGATTTCTTTTCTGATATTGGCTTATGGACCAGGCTCATTTCTGTTGACATCTAAGTGATTGCCATTATTTGGAAATTAAAGTCGGAGTGAATTATTGATTACAAAATTATTAATGCCTTCATTGTCCACCAAGTTGTTCAACGTCCATGGTGCAAATATCAAAAAATCACTCACTCACAGTGTTTCAGGTGGAACAGAGGATTCACCCTAAATTTGTAGTTGTAATGCACTTTTGTAAAGCAAACCCTGCATTTTCCAGCTTTGATCCGTTTCCATATTTTGTATTTCTTTTGGAAATCAACCCCTGCATTTTCCATCTTTGATCCGTTTTCATATCCTGGAATTTCATTAAAATTTAACCTTGAGTCACTCTCGCATATTTTGATAACGTTTTTCCGTACTAATTCCGAGCTCTGAGGTACTTTCCCGGTGCATCTTTTGCCTTCATATTTGTGTTATAATCAAAATAGGTGTATTCTTGGGAGAATGCTTTTTTCCTTAAAAGTTATGGTTTGAAAAGATCTGTAAGGAAAATTTGTAAATAAAAGTAGAAGCAGTTAAATTTTATAATTTAAGGTGTGTTTACAGTTTTTTATGGTGTTGAATTTATTTTCACTATTAAAAACAAAAAACATAATTCAAACACTATCATTTTTTCTAAATTTTTAAATTGAATTTTGCCACTTTTAATTATCCAGTCAAATTTTCTACCATTCTTACTAGATTTTTTGAAAACTTTTTACTTAAGTTCCAATCACTTTTAACCATCCATAAGGAACTTGAAGTAAACTTTATGCTGATCTTTAGTTTGCACTGGTTGGCTTATGATATTTGTAATAAATATTAAAAAGCCAGCCATCGAAAGCTTGACCTTTAAATGTGCCGGTTCTTGACCAAGAGGGAAAGGTGGATGCATCTTTATTATGCACGTAAAACATGGTGCACAGCGATAGCCAATTCGTCCATAATTGTAATATATATGGGGTAGATTATTTTATTAATTATAAATATTTGTAATAATTTTATTAATAAAATAATTAGTAATAAAATCAATCCAATCTTTTTTTTATTCAAGTGATTTGTGTGTTTAATAGATGTAGAGTGATATTTGGATTTTTCCTCTTTGTGGAGTGATTCGAATGTTTAATAGAGGAGAGTCAATATGTTGTAAATTTAAAAAATAATATATTAATGAATTTGTTGTTTTATTTTATATTTTATAAATTTAGTGATATTATATATTTGATAAAGTCAAGTTTATTATTTTTGGGTTTGGAATATGTTTTAAAACTATTTTTGTTTGGTTAAGATTTCTATTTTTTAAAATTGTTTTTGTTTGGTTAAGAACTATATTCCTAGGATATGACTTAGTCAAAGCTTGCTCCTTATAAACTTTCCAGTTAGTAATTCGAGGTGGCTTGGTTTCCTTAAATAACATGATGAGTCATTCGAAGTGGCTTGGTTTTCATTGAATTATAACATGATGAGTCAGATTGCATTCCTCAAGAACAACCAATTACGGTTGTTCTCACTACTAGTTTGACATGATAAGTTTTATAAAAATATATATTTGTTAAAATGATAAATGTGTATATTTCAAAGTAAGTCTTTTAGAATTTAATTAATTATGAATAATTATAGGATAGATGTAGAGATTTAACATCTATAGAATATTCACAAAATATTTTTTCCAGTTAATAAACATATTTCAAACAATTAAAACTTATTTCAAAGCTAAAAATGTGAAACAAGAAAAGGAGAATGCCAAATTTCCACCACTATGCTCGACTTGTTTTCATTTGGTTTCCAAGGGCTGGTGTGAGTCTCCAGATAAAGCTAGTCAAGAAAGTGTTTGCTCTTTGACATTTTTTTTAAGGAGAAAAAAATGCTTTCTTTTCATTGAATTATAAAAAGATGTGAGTCTTCGGGTAAAGTTAGTCAAGAAAGTGTTTGCTCTTTGACAATTTCTTTTTTCAAGAGGAAAAAATGCTTTCTTTTCATTGAATGAAAAAAAAAAGAGTACATTCACTGAGTTTTCTCATATAGTCATGAGTTCTCATATGATTTATCTGTGCATTATTTTTTGTATACTTCTACTTTTGTCCTTTGCATCTGAGACACATAGCTATATTATGTCTGTGTATAGATAGTATGTTGTAGAAAATTTCTTACATCAAGTTCAACAGACCATTATTGGTCATCCAGAAAATAGGGAAGTGTAACACCCCCTCTCAAGTCTATCGAAAGTAACCATGCCAACTGGGGCAAAGCACGAGGAGAGATGCTACTACAATAAAATTTGACCTCCTATGTCACCTTAAGGAAGTGGAATCGATGGAACATCACATACAATCATCCAACATCATCAACAGGCCCCTCAAGAGACAAGTCAGCTACTCATACAGCCTGACACTAGGTCCCATTGCTATTCTGCAACTTTTAGGCCATAGTTGCTCTCATGCTATGGGAAAGGGAGTGACCAAGAAACCTAAAGTCGCTCTCACATGGTTGCCTGCGAGCGACTGTGGTCCAAAATTGCAAGTTCTATAGTAAGGACTCCAAAATTTGAGCCACTTTTCTAGCCCAGAATCTTGACCTCTACCCAGAACTTGTTGTAACTTTCAGAAATCATTAATAAATTCATAACCATGTTGATCAATCAAAATCACCCTTGGGACTAGGCCTGAGCATCCTCAATTGAGACTGACATTCTGTCAAACACTTTGCATCAATGCAACCTATAGGTTTAGGATACAAGACAGACCATAAATTACTCAAGCAACTTATGAAACATAACCATAAGGATCACCTCCTTTTCCCTTGAACTATTACGTCATCAATTAGGTCTTGCATCTATCCATTTAACAGTTACAAGTAAATATATGAAATAAACATCACATGATGCAGTTATTCAACCATGCTTATAACTAGCATAAAACCATATAAATATCATAGATATGACAAATATTAAATCCACATACAAATCAATACAAAAGTAAGAGAACTTAGTTTTTATTAATCATAGGCAAATCTGACCAGGAGTCAGATTTCCACATACCACCCAACCATAGACATGGCTGAACCAAAACTCTCTTTCAGCCAGCCACCCCTGTGCCATATTCCAAGCATGAATGTGGCATCTCATAGAACAACCAATCCAAGAACAATCAAAGGAATCCATAGGTTAAACCACCTCCACCCTCATCCAACCATGATCACACCAAAACCGGTGCTCCGATCAAAACTGAACAAAAATTGGAATTCCATTTAGAATCCATCACTATCCTTGAGAGTTTTTTCGTATCCTTGTCTCTTAGGCTTTGTCGCAATCCAAACCCGGATCACTAGGCCCTAAACCAAGATTTATCCCTCATGATTTACCGTGTATCCCTCCAGAACCAGTCAAGGGATTCCTAGGCCTTTGGGAATGAATCTTGAGACAACCTCCACCATGGATTCTGAAATCCATCCGACAAACCAAAGCTCAAAAATTGAAATAAACATCCCAACATACCATGGCATCCGAAAAAAGGCCACGCTATGCTGAAAACCATTGTCATAACCCGACAAAACCATTCCACCAACAACAAGATAACCATACACCAACATGAAAATCCATGCATGTCCAAACCAAATAGGAAATCACACATGCAAAAGGTTGCCTGCAAGTATTCCCATTGAAGTTACTTGATCATACTTTCCTTTCGTTATTCCTTGCTTGCTTTTCCTTTCCTTTCCTTGCCTTCCCTTTCCTTTGCTCCAAAATAGAGTGCTCCAAGAAAACTCTAAGTGACCAAGAGAGAGAATAATGAGAGAGCTCCAAACTTGAACTTGACAAAAGCCATGAACTGATCCTCAGAAGCCTTTTTATGAATGAAGCCTTAAATTTCTTTATTTTCCATAATTTTCCTTCAATTTCCTCCTCACATGCAACATCTGACCTTTTACCTTCATTTTCTCGTAATTTCCTTTATTTTTCATAAACAAATGTGCCAAAAATGCATTTTTGCCTTTTAATGCCTTTGCCTTAGCCTTTGCCAATTTTCCTTAGTCAAAACACACATTGAGTGATGTCCACTAAGATATTTTTCCCAGCATTCAGCTTGGAATAAGTGTCCCTTAACCGTGGTCTTATTTTTCATTTATTAACTTTTATTACATGAACTTTTCACCAAGGCTGGTATAGAACCCTCCCCCTTGGGGAACACCGTCCTTGGTGTTAAACCACATCAAGACCTCAGTGAAACCACCAAAAATAAAACATATTGCCTATCGATCCTTATAACTTATCTTGTTGCAGTATTTACAATGAAGAACCTCCTCAAAAGAAAAACAACATGACAATGTGACAAGATAATAACCATACTGCTTATTGGAGCTTTATAAATTAGTTCATGGCGGTATACATATACATATCCAAATATAGAAACATGAGAAAAACGTATACAAAACATAAACCAACATCAAACCAAAACTGTTTTACCTTAACCGGAAAACAATGAAGGGTATAGGACCCGCATCTTATCCACCATCTCCCATGTAGCTTCTTTGGGCCCAAAATGCTTCCACTGCACTTTAACTTGCTCTATGGCTCTATTCCTGAGCATGAGATGTTTCCGCTGCAATATGCACTGAGGATCCACCTGTAACTTTCCTTCTTGCTCCACTTGCAATACAGACCAATCAATATCCTTTATAGATTTCTTAAGCAATGAAATATGGAAAACATCATGGACTTTCACTATTGGAGGCAGTGCAAGTCGATATGCCACTAGTCCAATCCTCTTAAGGATCTCAAAATGCCTACAATACCGTCGTGCCAACTTGACACATGAACCAATCCTCAAGGAGGATTTTTTGGGCTTGATGCACAAATACACATGCTCCCCAACCTGAAACTCTTTAAAACCCTATGTTAATCTACATAAATAATTTTTCTATCATGTGTTTCCTTTAGATTCTTCTTGATAAGCTGCATTTCTTGCACCATGTCCATCAACATGTCTGGTTCGATAAGTACCCTATTCACTAGATCACTCCAACTGATGAGAGTGTTACAACTCTGTAAATACAATGCCTTGAAAGGACTCATCCTCAATGACTCATGATAACCATTGTTGTACGCAAAATCCACCAATGGAAGATATTCCTCCCATTTCCTCTACTGGTGCATCACATACATCCTCAACATATCTTCCAAGATCTTGTTGAGCCTCTCTGTTTGACCATCTATCTACAGATGATAAGCTATACTAAAAGCCAAATCTGTATCGAAGCCTACAAATAGCTCCTTCCAAAACTTGGAAGTGAACTTTGCATCCCTATCCAACACAATCTCCTTTGGAACACCATGTAGTATCACTATCTCTCTTATGAACTCCTATGCTACCTCACTAGATGAATATGTAGTCCTCACTAGAATGAATTGAGCTACCTTGCTCAACCTGTCGACCACCACCATAATAAAATCATGCTGCTTCACTCTCCTCAGAATACTTGTGATGAAATCCATGGAAATGAATTCCCATTTCCATTCTGGAATCATTATAGGCTGTAGTAGACCACTTGGATGCTTGCATTCTTCCTTTACCTATTTACAATCTAAACATATAGCCATGAACTCAACCACTTCTTTCTTCAGATTCCGCTAATAAGAGAACTTCCTTACCACAATCAATTTTTTTTTGATATCCTGGATGACCCGAATAGGGTTTCACATGAAGCTCCCTCAAGACAAGCGTCTTGAGCTCACTGCAATTTGACACATAGATCATGTCTTGAAACCTTACTAATCCATCTCTCGTCAGATGATAGTCTGCATCCTGATCACTTGTACCTGTACCTATACTCTATTGTAATATGTGCATGATCTCCATGTATTTGTCATCCCGTTGACCTACCTACAAAATCATATCTTGTAACTTTGTCCCATAAGAGGTTATAGTTGCTATACGATTTATATGTACCTTCCTGCTAAGAGAATCTGCAACCTAGTTCTCCTTCCCTTTTATAAATTTGATCTCAAAGTCAAACTCACTAAAGGTGGCCAACCATCTAGTTTGCCTAGCATTTAGATTTGGCTAGTCAAACAAATACCTCAACCCAATGTGATCGCTCATCAATGTAAACCTCCTACCCAAAAGATAATGCCTCCACGTCTTCAATGCATATATAATAGATGCTAGCCCAAGATCACGCGTCAGATAGTTCTACTCATGCTCATTCAATTTTCATGACTCATAGCACACTACTTGTCCTTCTTGCATGAGAACTACACCAAGTCCCCCTTTGCAAACATCTGTATACACAACAAACTCATGGTCTACATCCACAATATTTAGCATTGGTGCATGTGTCAACAACTACTTAAGCTACTCAAAACTATATTCACATTTCGTCGTCCATTCAAACTTCTTACCTTTTCGCTGCAATGATGTGAAAGGATATGCAATGTGTGAGAAGTTCCCAATAAACCTATTGTAGTAACCTGCCAATCTCATAAATCATCTCACCTCATCTACATTCTTAGGAGTTGTCCATTCCATGATGGCCCTTATTTTTTCTGGATCTATTGATATGTCTTCCTTGGAGACAACATGTCCTATGTAATGTACCTTAGTCTGAAAGAAGATGCACTTGATAAGTTTAACATACAACTGATGCTCTCTTAGAAATCCCAAGATTGCTACTAAATGTTCAGCATGTTCCTCCTTATTCTTAGAATATACCAATATGTCATCAATGAATACAATAACAAACTTTTCCAAATAAGGACGTAACACACTATTCATCAAACACATAAATGTAGTTGGAGCATTAATTAAGTCAAATGGAACAACAACAAACTCATAATGCCCATAGTTGGTCCTTAATGCAGTCTTGAAGATATCATTTTCCTTGATGTGTACCTGATGGTATCCCAATCTCAAGTTGATCTTAGATAACATTGTTTGTCCCTTTCGCTGATCAAACAAATCATCAATACTTGACAAAGGGTATCTTTTCTTGATCGTTACTTTGTTCAACATCTTGTAATTAATGCACAATTTAAGAGTACCATATTTTTTCTTTACGAACAACACTGGTGCGCCCCAAGGTGATACACGAGGTCTGATGTATCCTTTGTCCAACATTTCCTTTAACTACAACTTCAATTCTACCAAATCAGGGGTGCTCATCTTGTAAGGTGCTTTCGATGCTAGAGCTTCCCCTGGCACTAGCTCAATGGAAGAGTCTACCTCCTTGTGCGGTGGAAACTCTGGAATGCCCTCAGGAAATACATCCCGAAACTATTGCAATATTGGGTACTTGCTCAACACATGATCATCCTCAACCTCTTTACCCTTGTCACTGGAAATGTGTACTATAAACGTCACTCAACCTTATTCTACAACTACGCTCACCATGCATAGAGGTAACCATCCTTACTGATGTAGGCTTCTTCTTTCCCTACAAGGTCCTCTTTCCCCAATACCGTCCACACACTCAATGGCCTTGTCAAAGAAATCCACTTTGGTTCTATGAAGGTATAGTCAATCCATACCCAAAAGCATACTATACATTCCTAATGGCAATACATTCAAATGTGTGTTGTGGGCATACCATTTAACTCAAATGCAGAAGATCTTATCGAATGGTGGACTCACTTCTTTGTACTAGTAGCCAACTGTACCAACCAATATTCTGCATGCACTTCTTTTTGCAAACCACACTTATCCACTAGGTCAGGATTAATATAACTATAGTCAGATCCATGATCAATCAAAATATAAACAACTTGATCATAAAGCTTACCGTCCATCTCAATGGTCTATGCCTAATGATCTCCCTGCCTGCTGTCCCCAACTACATAAATCAAAGGAATGATATGTCCAACATCATCAACTGTATGCACCTCCTGAGCCCTATAGATTTGGGGTCTATGACCACTCTGATACTGTGGGCAATCCCTCTTATGATGACCCTTACCACATATCTAACACTGTAATGGTTCCTTACCACCACCTCTAGCCTACTTCTCTTCATGTCCCTTCTCAGCTGCATTGAATCTCTTGTAAGGAACTACATTATCTTTCTCACTTTCATCTTGAGGTCTTCTTCTCTTTGGTAGCCATTTTCATTTAGCTTTGTCATTTCTTTTCAAGTCGTGTTTAAGGTCAACTTTGCGCTTTGACTAATATAATGCTTCAACTTTCAGATGGCTTCCTCCAACAATCTAGGCTCATCGAACTCAATCCAGTATCTGTATGCAACTGGAAATGAACTGATGAAACTTTGAACCTTGGTATTCTCCTCTCAGAGGTAAGGCACATATCTCAGCAACTCCAAAAATCTTCTAGTATATTCCTCATCTGTCATAGAACCTATCCACAACTCATAAAATTCCTTAGCTTTGTCATCATAATACCTCTCACACAAGTACTTCTTCTTGAATATACTTTCAAATGCATGCCAAGTCAACTCATCCTCATGTATGTCCTTGACATTCTTCACGTCTTCCCAACAAATATCTGCTTTACCTTTGACATTGAAAAGGGTTATCCTTGCTTTCATATTTTCTGAGTAATCATTCAATCTAAAGAATTTCCACATGACAAGCAACCAAGCCTCCTCATCCTGCAATTTATTCATCTCTCCATCAAAGGTAGGTGGTTGTGCCTTATTGAACTCATCAAGAAAATATCCCCTATCATTCCTCTTGTACGGATGATAATGATGATGATCATGATGTCTATCAGAACTAGAACTGGAGTAATACCTGTGTTCAGTACCTCTCTCATCTAGAGTGTCCAATAACCTGTCATCTTTGATAGTGTCAGATCTGTCTAACCTATGTCTACTATGAGACTTTCTACCATTTGCCCCATTAGTTCTATCGTCATGTCCATGGTTGATCCGAAGAGAGCCCTGTTGCTGCAAATCTAACAAACTATGAAGTAATATGGCATTCACCTATGCTTGTTTCTCTTGTGATTGCATGATTTTGTCATTATCTACTTTGAAACTCCTTATTTCTTCCTTCAGGCTTCTCAAGGCATTTACTAAGTTAGAAGTGTGCCCCACACCACGTTTCCCATCTGATTCATAAGTAGATTCTATGTATTCTACCACCTTTTCGGCCATCTGATCTATGTCGTGCAAGGCATGCTATGTCAGAAACCAAATCACCATAAATCAACATACCTTAGCATACTTGGGGAGGATACCTTGTCTGATCAATGTGATGAATATAAAACATAACCATAATAACATATATACATATATCAATAAGTGCATCAACGCATAACTATCATACTAGCTAGGTTCAGTCATTTATGTAAAGCCATAACAACAATGCATGCTATGACCTCACACATGACAACAACCAATACTCTAGTATACACATTGTGTCATGCAACTATCCACTTGCATATGAAATGCCCAATCAACTACACATAAACATAACCACATGTAGTCGAGCATAAGCAATCAATTCTTGTAATCAACCTACGAGATTGATGCATGTAATCAAATAACCAAGAATGTAACCCAACATATAAGAATGTAACCCAACATACAAGAATGTAATCAAGCTGCATATAATAGTATAACTAGTCATATAGTCATGACGATGCATTCCATAAAATCAACATCAAGTTGCCCATGATAACCTTATACGATGATAAATATGATGCAGTGCAATAATTAAATGGAACATTAGTGTAAGAGCCACAGACAACTAACATGCATGCATGACCAACACATTCATCCATATTTGTAGCACTAGATATGACCCAAAGAGAGTGTAACCATGCTCTGATACCAATCTGTAACACCCCCTCCCAGGTCTACCCAAAGGAACCATGCCAACTGGGGTAGACATGAGGAGAGATGATACTATTGTCAGATTCGACCTCCTATGTCACCTTAAGGAAGTGGAATCGATGAAATATGACATAGAACCATCCAACATCATCAACAGACACCTAAAGAGATAAGTCAGCCACTCAAAGAGCCTATCCCTGGATCCCACTGCTATTTTGTACCTTTTAGGCCATAGTCGTACTCATGCTATGGGAAAGGGAGTGACCAATAACCTAAAGTTTCTCTCACAGGCCTACTTGCCAATGACTGTCGTCTAGAATTTCCAGTTTTGTGCCAGTCACCGTGGGATTTGAGCCTCTTTTCTAGCCCAGAATCCTAGCCTCTACCCAGAACTTGTTGTAACTTTTATAAATCTTTAAAAACTTGATAACCATGCTAGTTAATCAAAATCACCCTCAAGACTAGGCCTGAGCATCCCCAACCAGAACTGAAATTCTGTCAAACACTTGGCATCAATGCAACCTACAGGTCTATCATAGAAGACATAACATAAATGACTTAAACACTTATGAAACATAACTAGAAGGATCACCTCCTTCTCCCTTGAACTACTACGTCATCAATTAGGTCTTTCATCCATCCATTTAACAGCTACAAGTAAATATATGAAATAACCATGACATGAGCCAGTCATTCAACCATGCTTATAACCAGCATCAAATGATATAAATATCATAGATATGAAAACCATTAAATCCACTTATAAATCAATGCAAAAGTAAGATAACATAGCTTTTATTAATCATAGGCAAATATGACTAGGTTTGGGGCTTCCACGTACCACCTGACCATAGATATGGTTGAACCAAATCTCTCTTTCAGCCATTCACCCTCATGCCATATTCCAATCATGAATGTGGGATCTCACAGAACAACAAATCCAAGAACAATCAAAGGAATCTAGAGGTTAAACCACCTCCATCCTCATCCAACCGTGATCACACCAAAATCGGTGCTTTAATCACAACCGAACAAAAATTGAAATGCCATCTAGAATCCATCACTATTGTTGAGTAATTTTTTGTCTCCTTGTCTCTTAGGCTTTACCGCAATCCAAACCCAGATCACTAGGCCCTAAACTGAGACTGCTCCCTCAAGCTTTACCGTGTATCTCGCCAAAACCAGTCAACGGATTCCTAGGCCTTTGGGAATGAATCTTGAGACCACCTCTGCTTCGGATTCCAAAATCCATTTTGCAAACCAAAGCTCAAAAATTGAAATAAACATCCCAACATACCATGGCATTCAGAAAAAGGCTACGCTAGGTTGGAAACCACTGTCATAACCCGACAAAACCATGCCACCGAGAGCAAGAGAACCATACACCAAGAGGAAAAGTCATGCATGTTCAAACCAACGAGGAAATCACATAAGAAAAAGGTTTTTTGCAAGTATTCTGATTGAAGCTAATTGATATTGGTTTCATTTATTTGTTCCTTTCTTGCTTTTTCTTTCCTTGCCTTTCCTTTCCTTTGATCCAAACTAGAGTGCTCCAAGAAAATTGTAAGTGACCACGAGAGTGAGAGAGACAAAGAATAATGATAGAGCTCTAAATTTGAACTTGACAAAAGCCATGAACTGATCCTCAAAATCTTCTTTATGAACGAGGCTTCTAATTTAATCATTTTCCATTGTTTTTCTTAAATTTCTGCCTCACATGCAACCTGTGACCATTTACCTTCCTTTTCTCCTAATTTCCTTTATTTTCATAAGTAAATGTGCCAAAAATGCCTTTTTTCCTTTTAATTCCTTTGCCTTAGCTTTTGCTAATTTTCCTTAGCCAAAGCATACATATACTGATGCTCACTAGGATATCTTTCCCAACATTCATCTTGGAATAAATTTCCCTTAACCATGGTCTTATTTTTCCTTTATTAAATTTTATTACATGAACTTTTCACCAGGGATGTTATAGAAAGGATAACTTATATGAAGTTAAAGGAATTGAAGTTCATGAGAACATCTTGAACATATGCAACAAAGAAAAACATACTTGATTATGTGTGAATTCCCCTCTTTGAAAGAAGGTCTAAAACTTGGTTTTGTTCCCTAAAGATGTGTGTGAATGATATGTTCTAAAAATTGCTTACCAATCTCCTAATGTGCCTCATCTAGTTGGAAAGAAATGGGGAGTTGAAGAGTGTATGCTCCCTAACCCAGTCTATGATGCTCTTTGTGTTGCCATGTATGTAGATTTGTTCCAATCTTAACCATTTGGCAAAAAGAAGGACACCCCATAGTGCAATCATTTCGGCTTTGTTGTTTGTACCCTGTCCTCCTTTCCACCAAAAGTGGTAGTATCTCCCTAGTTCCAGAATGATAACAACACCACACCCATCTTCTCTGTTGACTTGCCTCGTCAAAAAATATAATGAGATATATCTCCCTTATTTCCTTGATTATGACCTTTCTCTTATTTATTTGTTTTTGTTGGGCCCAATCTTTGCAAAAAAATTGACAACCTTCATTACAACTTCCCAAACCATTGGCATTTTGTGTTAAAAAAATCCTTGAGTTCTTGTTGCGCCAAATGGACCAAATGATATAAAAGGGTAAGGATGATACTTATTTTGACTCTTGAACTAGAAATTGAAGCATGATATTAGATATTGATGTGTCCCCATTTGACCTAGATGTAGAAAGTCTATAACGTCCACCCACACCTTTGCAAATGAGCATTTGAGCAAAAGGTGATCAATCTCTTCATTGTGATTCCTGCGCAAAAGTAAAATTCGAGGGACATGAAATTTCGTCTCAAAATATCCCAAGTGAGCACTCTATTATGTATAGTTAATCATCCAAAAAAAAAAATTAGTGGGATCTCCCATCTCCACGTTGCTTGAAACCAAATTTTATAGTCAAAGTCTCCATCTGCCACTGGGAGTCTATTATATATATCCTTTACACTCAGTTGTCCATTCTTTAAAGTTTTGTCCCACAATAATTTCTTCGCCCTCTTTGATGGATATACCTATGTTGAAAATGTGGGTGAGGTAATCCTCCCATTCGATGGCAATGATATTGTGTAATCCAAGCTCATCCTCCTTTAGCCAAGACTGTTGACATGAAGATAGATTGTTCAACCTATTGATCTGAGCAAAATAATAAATTCCCATGTTGTGAAGGGTATTAAGAAGTTTGGCCGATAGGGTGTGGATACCATTGACACCCTTTAGTGAATACAATCCAATCTCCACCAACCTACCATCCCCAACCTCCCATCTCAGAAAGCCCAACATCCGTTGGAAGCTTTTAGTCATGCCTCGATAAATGTAGGAGGAAATAGATGTCCTCCTTGCCCCTTCCCTGATCCAGATCATGTATGGAAATCCTTGCATATATTTGTCCCTAATGAGATGACCCTAAATGCTATCTTTTGTCACCACTCTCCACATGTTCTTGATAATCAGTGCACTGTTAAATATGTGGGTATCCAAAATACCACAACCCCCCTCTTTGACCGATCTTGCTATGACTTTTCATCTTACCAAATGTATCTTCCCTTTCAATTCGGTCACCAACCAAATGGATTTGGCCATAATATGGTCTAGATTGTGACAAATCTCCATAGGAAGTAGAAAGAGATGCATCCAGAAAACAAAGATGTTTTGTAGGACAAATTTAATGAGAGTCAATCTACCTCCAATTGATGGCCACCTATGTGACCACACAAAAAATTCTTAGGGAATCTATCGGTCAACCATACCCTGTCTTTGTTGCCATAGTTATTGGTTTTGAGACGAAAGACAAGATATGTGAACCTCTCTTCTAGAATAACTACAGCGACCCCAGATAGTTGACATATCTCCCTGCACCGAGGATCCTCTATGTCGCTAAAGATCACTAGAGATTTTATTTTGCTCATATATAGACCCGATGCCTCACTAGAAGTCTTGATGATAAGATGGAGTGCCACCCATTCCTCAAGATTATTTATGACACCAAATAATAGATTGTCTACAAACACCAGATGAGTAATTTGTATATTCCTTGTAACCTTCACACCCTTGATGTATCCCGTGACCCTTGCAACACCAATATTGTGGCTTCGACATTGCATAACCAGAAGGAAAAGCAATGATGATAAAGCGCAATCTTGTCGAAGTCCCCTATATGCCTTGAAGAATTTCATCGGAGAACCATTGATGATCGCACTGAAATTTGTAATCTGGGTGAAATTTGTGGTCTGAATGTCAAGCCAGTAAAATTTGTAGTATAAGTGCAAGTTCTAGCTTTATTTGCCATATTTATCCTTTTAATTAAAATAAAGGCAATAACTCTTTAACTTTACAAATTCCCTACTTAAATTCTCCCATTTAATAAGTGACCAAAACACCTTTTTTTTAGAATTAATAATTTCATAACAAAATAATAATAAAATAATATAAAGGTACAAAGCACCTTTCTCCCATTTAATAAGTGACCAAAACACCTTTTTTTTAGAATTAATAATTTAATAACAAAATAATAATAAAATAATATAAAGGTACCAAGCACCTTCCTTGTGGAATTAAAAAAAAGTATCTTTATGATCCACTTTTACAAAATACATATATGCAATATGGAATTAAAATATTAAATATGGAAAACCATATTTTTTTAGTACGAAAAAAGCATAATTTTATATTGATATTAATATAATAAGATATACATATGTCATCCAACGTTCATAACATGAGCCTAACTGGCACTGTCAGAATATACATATCACCCTTGTGATGATAACAGTGCATGGGGAGAGGTCCATTTACAACAAGATGAACCTAATAGAAAAAAAAACAAAATATTCAAAAAAACATATCTAAATTGGCAGAGATAAAAGGAAGTTGTAGATTTCAAGCGCCACACATAAAAAAATAATAAGATGGTGCATATATGCATTGATATGTTCTATGGAAAAGAAACTAATATGAGAACAGATAGAATTGATGCCACATATGGCAGAAAAGTATGCCAACATGAGGATTTTGTAATGATCAAAATGTCAACACCTTCTACGAGGAGGAAGAGACAAAGTTTAGCATGGAATAGTCGAGTCCATCCTCGTAGAGGATACTATTTATGCCCAATGGTCAGGAATCCATGTACAATACATAATAATAGTCTTTCATTAATGCCGCAAAAAGCTATATTTCACATTTAATAACCTGCAAAAACATCAATAAAAATCAGAATGTTAGGGGGGGATGTATTTAAATGGGGAGGGGAAATATTCAATATTTGTGTTCTTTTGGTCCATAGTAATAGTTAAGTGCATCTTACCTAAAGAACCTGTTAAGCCCATCTTCGATAATTCATTCGTTGTCATATTTTACTCCCTATGGACATGGTTTATAGTGGAGTTATTTAGTAAACCCCATAACTGTTCAATTCTCGTCAACCGTCCAAGCACTTAGGGATTGGAGATTTTAGCATACACCTTTAAATGTTGTATTATTACATTAGAGTCGCCATGGATGTGGATAAGGAGAATATCTAGAAAGTGTATGAACCATAGAAGGCCCCAAAGTGCCATTACCTCAACTTTAGTGTTTTTGCCCCTACCGCCATGCCAAAAAACATTATATATTTGTTCCTTAGAGGTGGCCAACTAGAAGCTACAACCACATACTCTTTGTTAAGCAGCACCATCAAAAAACGCCAACAGGAATATATGTTATACTTTCATCTTGTTATGGCAAAAAACCATCTTGCTTGTTTTTTTAGAAGAATATAGGGTTAGAGATGTGAGAATGTTATCCATGACCCTGTGAAAACTCTCAGAATAGTTTTGAAAAATGTAGTTATTTCTCCACTTCCATATTTCCCAGAAAAGGATAGGTGGAAGGATTCTCCAGTTAGCCTTTTGGCTTCTCCACCAAAGTAGACGGTATTTAATGTAGTCATACTGATTTAATGGAAAACCAAGTAGAGAAGAGAGATGTTTCTAGATATGAGTAGTGAGTGGACAAGGAAAATGTGGTTATTATTTTCAGAATCCCTCTTACAAATAGCAAAGATGCTAGGTCCATGCCATAACCGCTTTTGGAGGTTTTCCCAGGTTAGACTTTTGTTATGAAAGGCTAACCAAGTAAAAAGTAAAATTTTGTTGGGAATGTTGGTTTTTCAAAATGCATAAAGGGTATGTTCCTCAGTCAGGTTAGAGGCCCTGGAGCAGAGAGAAAAGTATGCATCTACCACATTAATATTGACATTCTGCATCTTCCTTGTCCAGATTACCTTGTCTTAGTTTCCATCATGGCATATCCCCAGCTGATTCATCCCTACCACAATGCACAACCATTCCAGATCCCACAGATGAGGCAGACCGAGATCCAAAGCAGACCTCCAGATAGGATGTGGACCCCTCCATGAAGCAATGGCTTGACCCCAGAAAAAGATACCCCTACTATTAAGTGAAGCAATAAGTTGTTCTGGGATATTGTCCACATCACCATAACCCAGGATACGGTTAGTTACAATGAGAATGTTGTGTCCTGAGCCAAATTTCCAAGCAAGATGTTGCAGAAGGATCTTGGAAACTTTTTTGAAGTTGAGCCAGATGGCAAATCCATTTTTGGAACCAATGGAACCTTTATGGAACTAGTAAGTGAAGTCATGGTTCTTCAGATATTTTTGTCTAATGACCAGACTCCAGGTACCAATACCAAAGATGCCTCTCCAACGAGACTTTATAAGTAAATCCTGTCCAAAACGACAGAGGTCTAAAATTCCTCACCCCCCAAGACTTTCGGTAGGGTAATCAAATGAATTTTGGCAAGGTGATATTTTTTTTGAATATCACTGCCTCCCTAGATGAAATAAACCATGAATCGATTTAGGGAGAGGATGGTAGCAGCTGGAATATGAAACATGTGGTCCCAGTACACTGATAATTTGTTTAGGACAGCTTGGGAGAGGATAACTCGTCCACCCAGGGAAAGGTTTATGTATTCCCATCTAGAGATTTTTTTTGAAGAATATATCAATAAGCCAGATCCAGTCAACATTTCTATAAGTGTAGGCTTTAATTTGGAAAACTAAATATCTTATGCCCTGATCCCTCAATTTGGCCTCTATACCAAATAAATTCTTCATATACACAATATTTTCCAAGTCACAATTATCATGATACAAGATAGATTTATGTGCATTCATACAAAGACCAGTTGCGTTGGCGAATTTTCTGAAAATATGAAAAGGACATAACTAGGAAAGGTGGAGCAACATACCCAAAATCAAAACATTGTCGACAAAGAAACCATGTGAGATGTTCATATTATTATCGATCTTGAGGTCTTGAAATTGATCATATTCCACAACCTTTGAGATGTGCAAGCTGAGACCATCCATAGCAAAAATGAATAATAAAGGCAAAAGAGAGCATCCCTGTCTGAGGCCCCACCCAACCCGAAAGAATTTTGAAGGATACCCGTTTATGATCACCGAATAATCAACATTGATAACGCATGCCATAATCCAGTCCATACACTTCTATTGGAAAGCTATTCTAAAAAGGACAAGCCTGAGGTATCCCCAATCGAGACTATCAAAAGCTTTTTTCAGATCGACTTGTAGAATAGTAGAGTTAGATTTTTTTGTATGGATAGAGTGCATACATTCCTATGCATTTGCAACCGCGTCATGTATTTGACAACCTTTCAAAAAACCATGGTGTTGTGGGGATATATAGAGAGAGTGTCCCTCAGAAGCCTTGCTATTGTTTTGGAGATAATCTTATAGATAAGATTGCATAGGAGATAGGCCTGTAGTCATCAAAATAGTTTGGAGGATTATGCTTCGGGATGAGAGCAATGTAGGTCAACTTGATGTGGTGGTGTACATACCTAGTTATTCAAGATTCCTCGACCATCTGAATGAGATCATGTTTGAAAAGATCAAAAAAATTTGTGAACAGTTCCATGGTCCACCCATCTAGTTCTGGACTTTTGTCCCCTTTAAAAGATTTGAGGACACAAAGAAGTTCATCTTCTGAGATGCATTTGTAAAGGTCCTCATTCAAGTCCTCGTCAAACATAATAGGATAATGTTCGATCCCCCAGATGAGATCTTCTGCCACAATGTTGTCATTCCTTTGATAAGCTATTTTGAAATGTAAGGTGGCAGATTTTTAGATATCAGCGTGTGAATGGATATATTCTCTCGCTTCATCCGAAATTCCCCAATAGAGTTTATATTTCGCCTATGGTTTGAAAATTGATGGAAAAATTTTGTGTTTCTGTCTCCTTCCTTGCCTGGCTCTTCAGGCACCAGGGGGCTTCTTCAATATCTAAGATGCGATCTCTTTTGACCTCTAGCTCCCGAATGTGAGTTTGGATGGAAATAGGAGGGTTGTCAGAGGCCATGAGCAGGAGAATATTATCCAGTTCACTTTGAATGTCTCTGATTTCTCTTTTCATAGATAGTTTTTTTTTGCCAAGATTTCACCACCCCACGGAGAGACTGTAGTTTGTCAAGAATATGATCCATGGGAGAGGAACTAGTAACACTCCCATAGTTCCAGGATTCCCAGACCAAAATGTTGATATCCAGATCTTCTAACCAAATTCTGTTAAATTTGAAAGGAATTCTAGGACACACTAGCGGCTTCTTCCAGGCTAGAGTAACAGGCATGCGATCAGATAAGAAATTGCTAATGATGTTTGTCTTTACATCCCTTAGATGGTCAATCAAATGTTCACGAATTAAAAAATAATCCAGTCTCTTGGTGACATACACCGCACCTTCCTGCCCATCGTCACAAGTAGGAGCCATAACCTTCGAGAAGATGTCTACAAAATTGTGTGTAAGAAGGGCATCCCTAAACATTCCCGCCAGTGGATCAAGTCTTTTGGTTTGGCCCCAAGTTTCCTCCGGGGCGATAGTAAAGTTTAGATCTCCCGTGATTATGAGGAAGGTAAGTTCCATTATCCTGGAGGAGAAAAGATGATCCCAGAAAGTGGCCTGATCCCTGTAAGGAGCATATGTATTTAGAATATGTATGCGTCCTTCCAGGCCCCTGATATGGCCCTCAAGTAGAATGCCCGCGAAACAACTGTAAGCTTTGAGAATGACCCATATGGGGTCCCAGATTACCACCAAACAACCAAAGAATCCAACAGCCACGGTGGCGGATATGTGCCAATTTGGAAACATGTTCTTGAAATATAATATAACCTAAGGGACAAAGTGCATAGATTCTTGTAGCAAAATGATAGAAGGGTGAAGAGAGACGAAAAGACTCTTGAGGGATCGGAATTTCGAGGTAGCCCCCAATCCTGGTATATTCAGGGAAAGAATGAATGTCATGGGGATGCCATCTCGGGTTGTCATGCTTTAAGGCCCTGTGAAGCAATGATGTCAGTGATAGGAACATCAACCAAAAAATCGTCCATAGGGGAGGTGAAAGGGTTAGGTCTAGGTCTAGATCATTCCCTAAAATGTCTGCTCCCGCGGTTTTGAGTGCGTCTGACAATAATGTTGGAGGCTGATGTAGGACTGATGTGTGGAGTGGGTGATCCAACAGTTTTGTGGATGGTGAGTGTATGCAAGTCCAGGTATTTTCTATTGAGTAGAAGATTCAGGTCACTACCGATAGAGTTTGTAGGAGAGTTTCATGGTGAGTTAGGTGGGGTGGTGCTGGTCCTTGGCCCTTTACCCCAATTTGCATGTAATGAAGGAGAAAAGGATGGAACGAACGGACTATGTGATGTGGAAGGAAGTCCAAGCATTGGGTGAGGTGGTAGAATGTCCAGATGGGGAGGAGTGGCAACCAAGGTGGACTTTCGGGGTCAAATAGCAGGGCTAGATTGATCTTGAGAGTCCACCTTTAGGGAGGATAATGGGGACGACAAAACCATAATAGGCGAAGATACATTTAAGGAAGAGTTCAGAGTATAAGAATGATGCAGAAAAGAATTACATGGAATACTTGTATGTCACCTCTTGGGTGAGATAGCCTTCCGAAAGTTCGGTGAAGGACCGCTTCCTCCATCACAACCTCTTGGATGACTGATGATGGGCTTGCCATGTAGTAGATTGTCTGGCCTGTGAGATCATTGTGCCAACAGATGCCCAGTATGGTGGCAGTGCGAGCATCGAAAGAGAACTCCCCAAAAATCTAATTTCTGAGACAAATGTGTTTCCCCCAAAATAAATCGATGTGGTCTAGGAAACCGCCATATTATTCTTTCTCAATTAAGATCCAGGCCACCCTTTTGGCCTGTGCACCCAAAGAACGAGGGTCTACATACATGAACTTTCCTATAGCATTTCTAATGTCCATCAGAACTAGTTTCATCCAGAGTTCAATGGGGAAACCAGGAAGTTTCACCCAAATGAGCTTATTTTGGGGTGTATTGTGGAGCGAATTATATCCAATGTACCAATGGTGCAACATAAGGAAGTTGTTTCCATTAATCCATGGCAACATTTTGATTTTTTTAAGTCCTCGTGACATAGAAAATGGAAACCGTACCATCCCTTCAGGAGCCAAACAACAATCGGCATGTAACCCAACATGGTTTTCCATTTTTCCCCACCCATTCTCTCATATCTGAATCACTAATATCAGCAAAATATCATCGGCCAACTAAATCTCTCTTCTATAAACTTGTAATTTTGTCAACAAGCACAACATTATCCAAAGAAACAGCGGGTGGTGGGGAGGTCGTTTTAATAGAATGTTGTTTGTTTTTAGAGCGACGTCCCCATGCAGAGTGTTTGCCACCCTGCGAAGCATGTGATGCATGGAAGCCATGTGGCAGGCTAGCCTCACCCAAGATATTATGACACGTATCCAGTGAGCGTGGGCCACACTGAATACCTAAATCGACATTATGCTGAAGTAGAGACTCAGCGTCCATCGTGGCCCGAATAAGGGCCTCGTTGGTAGATGAGTCAGAGAGATGGCCCACCATTTGGTGGAGGGTTGAAAGGACTCAATAGGATATTGTCAAAGGACGTCTAACAACAATTAATGTAAGGAAATCCGACAGATGGATAACAATGATATAACATGAGAAAAGAAATAAATGAGGAAGGCCTCGGGAAATGGAAGGAATGTCAACCGAGGGAGAACAGTCGTGTGCATGATAAACCATAAACAACTGGGATAGCATAGCACCATTACTACAACGTCCAAAAATGGCTAAAAGTTTGAAGCTGACACGAGGGAATTAACGTGTTGTAAGAAACCAGTGATCGATGCAATTGGAGCGCATGGGAGTCTGTCGAGCCAACGTGTGTGGAGATTTGGAGGTGATCTCTTCAGAGATGGAGCCACTTATTGCCCACAAATTAGAGAAGAATGTCGAAGAAAGGTACACCAGAAAAAGGAAGAAAAAATATGGTACTTGAAAGAGATGAATCTGGTGAAGAACTAGAGCTGAAGGCGAATGTGAGGTTAGTAGAGATCTAGCTACAACAGTAGTAGTAGCAACCCAAGCAAGAAAACCAGATGTTACAAATTAAAGCTGAAATTCTTGCAAGGTCTAGAGATGAAACATAAACATTGCCAATAGGCTCTAATAAGAGCAAGGAAGCTAAGTAGCAATCCCGGTTTATCTATAGTGACGATCCTAAACGAAGAGTTGGAAGAGGATTTAGAGACGGAAGGCATATGGTCTTCGCAAGACGCATATGTAAGAAGAGTGAAAAAGTGCAGAGTAGAATTATAGAGTGTAAGACCATAAATTAAAATCAGATATTCAGAACAAGATATAACATAGGCAGGGAAAGGAAGAAAAATATTTAATGTCGTCAATTTGCAAGCAGCCCAGAACAAAAGTAATATCTTGGGGAAAATAACATACTTGTTGTAGCATCTGAAACCAGTTGTGTCTATTATCCCCTTTCAACAATTCCACAGGAGCCCACATGCAAGAACCGTTGTTCAGCTAGAATAAATTGAATTGGCACCTTGGAAATATAAACCTTGTAAAACTATAATCACCATCTAACGAGGTGACAAAAAAATGGGAGTCAGTCCTCGTAGAGGACATTGTTAAGCCTAGCGGCCAAGCCTCTCAAGAACCAAATACCCTATGTGGAGGTACCCTTCCCTTCCTCCATCTCATGCCTTGCAGACAGCTCACATCTTTTCTCGCTGCTAATCCCAACAGACCGTTCTTTGCATCTATTAGTGGTTAGGAGGCACTGTGCTTAGCGTTCCATTCTCCCTCTGTCGCCACCACGCAGACTTACCAGTGCATTAACATTGATCGGGTGGCTTGGCTGTGAATAGCCCCTTCTTGCACTCTTCACCGAAGGCGATTAGCAAGGAGGTAACGACAACACTTTTACTGCGCTAGTCTCATTGCTTTGCACAACACCATCCAGAACTGGAAGAATTCAAACTTTTGGACTAAATTTTGCAATTCTTCATATCAAATATGGAACACAATATGTGAAAACATTGCACTTACTCTCGTCCGCAAAACAAGCATATGTAATAGTTTTATTTATGGAACGCTTTTAAAGTAGTGGCCAAGTTACCAAATTCGGCCGAATCGGCTTGAAAAATTCGAATATTCGACAAATCGATTCGGTTCGGTGATTAATACGGTTAAATTTGATTCGAGGGAAATATATTAGCTTTGGTTTCTTCTCCCAAATAATAGAACTGACGTGGATGGACTTGGTATTATTAAGGAGGGTGAAACTAATTTCCCTTGCTCGAATAGAGAATGCTTAGCCAACATGTGTCCATGCAGGTTGCTCTATGTTACGGTTTGGGTGTGCTTCCATCCTATTTATTTTGGATTTATCTGACTGTGCAGCAAACAGAATTAGCAACTCCTTAAGATTGTGCTTTTAAGGCTACTCGTTGGGAAGGCTACTCTACACTCAGAGGTTTACTATTTTTAATTATTAATTAATAATTAATAGTAGAGTTAGAAAATGAATATAACTATGTGGTTTATTATTTTTAATTATTAATAATTAATAATAGAATTAGAAAATGATAAACTATGTGTTGTTTGATAAATTTATGTAATATATAGATAATATTTTATAGTTTTTAATTTATAATATTTAAAAGAAAATAGTTTAACTATTTAAAATATGGATTTTTTTTTTTTAATTTAAAAAATTACTATGTTTATAAATGTAAAATGTATACTTCAATTTTTTTCCGTATTGAATTTTCAGTAATCGAATTATTTTCGTATCCAATTGAATTTAAATTTGTATTTCAATTTGGTAATTATGATTTAAACTAGTAATTGGTCAAACCAAACTGGTTAGAAAAGAATTGATAATAAACCCGTAAAAAACCCTCTTGAAGGGTCAATTTGTATTAGTTAGGTACCAAATTGGCATAAACCATAGTTACCAAGTTCGCCCAAATTCGGGCAAACAATGCGGAAATTCACGGATTATGTTCGTCCACTGAACAATTCCCAGAAATTCAATCTAATTCGTTCCATTAAAGGTTAATCGTGGGGTTAATGCAGTTTGTTAATTCTGTAGGCAAGATGCCTTCTTAACATATATGGAAAATCTGAAAATGACAAGGAGTTAGGGTTAGTAAAAAGTTATCCATTTCAAAGTCAGTCGAACTATTACCTGTGTATTTGGATAGGGGATGGTCGTAATTTCTGTAATTCTCTACGAGGAGTATAACAATAAATAAATAAATAGATGTAAATAATACAAATTCAAACCCCAAAGCATTACTAATTGAGAGGGTTTCAGTCGCAAGGTTTTCCTCCCAACACCTAAGGGACCGAATGAGGGAAGCATAGTGAGACCCAAGGAGGCTATTACTTTGTAACTCAATCTAAGTTCGTCATAGATGTTTAGACAACACATCGGATATGGATATGGTACAAACGCAGTTGCAATAAGTAAAAATTTCCAACCAAGTTTCATTGAATAAATATTTCCTTATAAAATAATGTATAATAAATATTTCCTTATAAAATAATGTATATGGATAAGTAAAAGGACCGAGAGAAAGATTATTCATTCTTTATTCTTTGAAAAAAGAGATAGAAGTGGGATGGGATATAGAGAAAGAAGAAAAATGACCAGTAGAAAAAAGAAAACAAAAATTGCAAATATCAATGAAATTAGAAAAAATCTGTTTTTTCAATCTTCAATTTAGAAAAGAAACTCAAACTGAAAATAAGTGAAAGTGACTTATTCTTTCTTTGTTATAAGATTCTATGAATAGAAATAAATAGAGTTTAGATGGCATATATAAAGAAGAAAAATAAAAAGTTAAAAAGGCAAAATAAAATAGAAGGTAAAATATTAGAAAATTTCTGTTTTTCAATCTTGGAAACCAAAATGTGTGAATAACTTAATTTTAAGTAATT
>APFE031308444.1:32552-67943 GCA_000404065.3 Pinus taeda | reverse complement strand
AAAAAAATATTTTTATGATTTCTATTATCGAATTTTTTAAGAATTGAATTTTTTTCTTTCTCGTATCGAATCGAATTCGAACTTGGTAACATGGATAGTGGCTCATCATTTTAAAAATTAATTCCTCTTATGATCGCTGTTCTTCTTAGCCTTTACGCACAGAATATTCAGCATAGTTCATAACATGTTTACAACATCCACACATAGTCTCCACGCATAATTTTTTTGAAGGTCCCACAGGTTCATCGCTCCAAATCATAATTTTTTTCAATGCTCCATATCAAAATACTTTTAACGCTCCACAACTTTAATTCATGACTGCTCCATATCTTCCTTGCGCAGGTAGGAAGCACACACATCTTAATGCTGCTTCAACCTGTTCACCATAGTTCCACGTCGCAATAATTTCACTGAACAATGCTCCCACACAGGTGACTCCAGGCAGGTTGATGCATGATCAAGGTTCACACGATGGCGGCAGGCATACAAAAAAAATTCTGTCGTTTACATGCTTCTTCGATCACTCTCAACAATTATCTACTTTCCAAAATTTCCTAATCTCTGATATCAAGATATTCCGAAATTTCCTGAGCTCTGATACCAAAATATGACACCGATAGGAACAAACAAACATTTCATTGAATTAAATTTTATTTATTTATTTTAGAGGTGGAAAACTCTTGAATTTTTCCGGAAAAAACTTCTTTCTCAATCTTTGGTGGAGGAAGTGGAGATAAATCTTTTAAATTCTAGAAATATATTCTAACTACTTAATCTCAAGCAAATTTCAGAAATATTCATAAAATCAAATTTTCTACATTTCTTCAAATTAAATAAATAAATACAAAATAAAAGATACTCTTGCATAAGAGTGAATCATCTATATATAATAACAACATTTGGTATCATAAGCATCTAAATTTCTGGCACATCACTCACATGCACCCTGACTTAATGCACTATTAATCATCCATTACTCCACTTTCTAACTCTAATGTATTCATGTAATATCTATAGTAAAGTTCTAGATTAAGTAGTTTAACAATCCAAATAAGAAAATCAAGGTATTTTGGACTATTTTTTTAAACGAATGAAGAAAAATTGGAAAGTTTCTTGCTAGCACTGCTAAACACTATATTATTGAATGGTTAGCATACATCCTCCCACACGTTTGTAGTAACTTGCTAGAATTTGTAATAATTGCATCACTTATAATGAAACTATATAGATATAATGTCTTTTAATGGAAAAAAAATTCCAAAAAAACTAATTAAAACATCTTTTTAAATCATTACTTTCTTTTTAAATATATGGTTTTTCTTTAAATTTATTTTTAAAATTTCTATAGAATTTATAAAAAACATCTCTAAATTAACATTAACAATTAGTAAAAACTTGAAAAAATCTTTTAAAAACCTTAACCCCAATACCAAAAATATCCCCAAATTATAAATACAATTTCACCTCTAACAATATTATTACTCATGCAATTTTACCTGGTTTTACGTGGAAAATATTTACATTTTTTTTTCAAATAGGTAGGAATCCAAACATCATCAACTTTTAACTTAGGACACGTTAATAATAACCTTTCATTTTCTCCTTAGGCTTAAGAGAACAATAAAAATTTCCTATAAATATTATTATAGGTTAATACCGCTACCTTCTACATAAATGTGCTTGTAATGGGTCGAGGGATTTTTTCACCACTCCTTGTTAACATCTTCACCCGAAGTCTCCATAGAGGGGATGTAAGAGGACAACATTAATATTGTGAGGACATTCAACATAAAAGACAAATGGAGAAAAAATTAAGGTCAAATTATTAATACGAAGAAAAAATAAAGTTGTGTGATAAAGCAAGGGTGTGGATGAATACACTTGGAGATGCAGGATTGTTGATGGAGGTATTTACACTTTTGACCTTTTAGTAGTCCAATAATAGAGCTGCACGGTTGAACAAAAACAACCACACAATTGGCATTTGAATCACAATGCAGCAACCGTGTATCTGTAGACCAACAGAACTTTCACGTTCCAAATCCGTTTTGGGTCCACGTGAGCCGAATCCGTTGAAGCGAACACATCAAATTTATGGGATATCCTATTGAAAAGGAAAACACATTTTACGTTCGGAAGACAATTGGTGCTCAGGGTTGGAATTTAGATTTTTCTTATCGGTCATAATTTTTTTTTTAGGTTTTGGGTCTTTATTTTTTCTATCAAAAAATTTTATATTAAAAATTTTGTCCTTTGAGAATTATGTTTTCATAATAAATTAATCTTTCACTAATAAAGTTTTGATTGAAAATTACCATTCAATAAATATTTATGTTGGAAATTTTCATATATTTATCCTAAAGAAAAAAACTAAAATTTGAAAAAACACAATTGTGAAAATTACAATAAAAGTGTTGAACATTTGAAATTTGCTCATTTAAAGTATATAATTAGTCCAAGGTAAAAATCTTGATGGTTATCCATTTCATATCTTTAAATTATCATTTAAAGCCAACTTTACATTATGCCACATGAATATTTAGATGCCTAATAAGACTAAGCTCCATGCAAATTTAGAGATAATTTATAACATTATATAATATAATGTTTGATACAAAATATAAATATACGACACCTTAAAAAGGCATAAGAATGTACCACCAACTTCCAACCATCCAATAAGAGAAATACATTTGGAAACAAAGTATTAATTCATACATATACATAAATGATGGTTTACTCAAAAATCCAGTTACACCAAACTGATGTCACAACTTAGGAGTTTACAAATTCCATTGCTCCAATGACAATGAAAGCAATGAAATGTTTCATGTTACATGAAAGTTATGCATTAAAGTCAAATAAAGAGGTGAATCACATATCTGTGCAAAAGAATATCCTTGTATTTAAATGTATCTTGAGAAGCATAAAGGGAGAAAAGATATGTCATAGTACCAAAATGATAAAATCCAAAAGCATCACATCTTTTACCACATTTTCTACAAGATTGGTAAGATGTGGCCATTTTTCAACCTTGATGGCATTTTCATGTGTCATCAACCTGTAACAACAACACATGAAAAAAAATTCAAATGATATCTTCAATTTCTTTTTACATCAGTGATCATCAATGTAACTATTCATGCATGTATTCCACATTCCATCAATAAACAAAGAACGTTAAAATTTCATATAAAATATAAATAAAGTAGAGGAAACACTATATATTATATATATATATATAATATATATATATATATTATATATAAATCTTTGTGTAAAGTAAAAAAACATGTATTAATAATTCACACCAGTCAAAGAGTCTTCTTTCCTTTGTAGTTTTCTAAATCTCATAAACTCATTCCCATTCCACATCTGTTGTGTTAAGGCCTATTAATGATATACGCATCAATGCATCAAGTGTGTTAATTGATAGTCTTGTTCTCCTTATATCTTTGATCGTATTTTTCTTAGAGAACACTCGTTCACATGCAATAGTGCTCGCTAGTATGACAGAGCATTGCTTGCCATAATTTTAGCATATTTGGATACCTAGAGTGCCAATCTTTTGTTTGAGAAAACACTTTCCATGCATCTTTCATTGGGAATCTTTCTCCATTCAAATAAACCACATCAATAAATTTGTATAGTTCTCTTTTACACGCTGTAACATCAAATGTTGGTACATTTTCACCTTCATTACATGTTTTATGTTGCAAATGTGAAAAAAGTATTTCAAGCCAATGCTTTGCATTATTTTCTCTGACATAAAGATCTGACGAATAGTGACAAGGACTAAACAACCTTGCTGCATTAAAAGGATGAAGATCTGGAAATCTTGAATTGAAACTCTCAATCGATGCTTGGACATAATTTCTTGTAAGTTGTATGCAGCTTTCAAGGGAACCATCAATGCAAGTTGCCATTGGTTGTGGCAATTGTTCATCATGGATTGGAATATACAACAAATCATGTTTATGGGTATTTCCCTGTTTGTTAACATTTTCAAGGAACCCATCTTTACAGTCTTTTAAAAATCTAGTAAGATCTACAACACCTTCAGCAAAAGAATCTGATTTGCAGAAGTATCTTTTAAGAGAATTTAATGTATGGTCAATAGCTATTCCAAGCGATGTGACATCCACATTATCTTCTTGAAATTTTTTGTTTAGATTATTTAGCTCATTCAAAACATCAACAAGCATATTCAAACAAAATTGAACTGAAAAAATTCTTGCCTTATCATACCATGAATTCTTTCTTTCTCTCTTCCACAAACTCAAAATACTAGGCATTAATGTAACTAGTCTTTCAACCACTTGACCCCTAGAGAGCCATCGAATCCCATGGATTTGAAGAACCTACAAGGATTCTATTTCCATTATCTCCAATAAAGAAATGAGTTCATTATTTCTCTTTGCCGAATTTCCAACCCATGAGTATACCTTGTTTGTTATTTTCTCAACATAAGAAAACTCTGGTATCCTTTTTGAAACATCTGATGCTGCAAGTGCTTCACGATGTGCAATGCAATGAGTACCAATAAGATTTGGTATATCATTCTTTAGCAATGTGACAAATCCATTTTCAAATCCAACCATAGATGAAGCACCATCAGTTGAAATTGCTATTAGTTTCTCATTTTTCAATTGCCTTGTTTCCCTTAAATTAATGATAGTATCATATATAGTCTTTCCTTTTCCACTAGGAACAGTAATCATTTTCATATATTGTGAGACTGGAGGGCCCAATCCTTTCAAGTCTAGATATGTAGAATACATAACAAGGTGTTGTTCCAAACTATTGTCTATACTTTCATCTAACATTATAGAGAAAAATGGGCTTTCTAACATTTTTCTAGTTTACACCTCTTCAATGTAATCTGATATAGAGTGAATAAATTCAGTAGCTACTTTTCTATTTATGTAGGAAGAATAATCCACTTAAGAAGTCATATTAGGCATTCGAAAATGCATTTGAAGATGACAAAGATCTTCATAAATAGCAATTGAAATATCATTTTGCACAATAAAATATGCTAAATTCATAGTGATTATGACCCTTACCTTATAAGCCTCATTTTTTGTCACTATATGTTTTATAATGGGCTTTGCCAACCATTCAATATTTTTTCTGAGTTGATATTTGATGAATAATAGATTTTGCATGAGTTTTTACATCATATTGATGGATGCCAACCAACATACTTGCTAAGCTCGTGAAACCAACCTACATCTTGTTTCCAAATTACTGTTTTGGAAAAATGGTTTGAAAAAATACTATGCAGGGTAAAAATAAATATTAAAAGTCACACAAAGGGAGGTTTAAAAGTAAAACCGTCACAAAAAATCCTTGATGGGTAGGGTGACCCGTCAAATTTAACCCCTGCTGCTAGTGCCTAATCTTCGCAGTTTGTAGGAATATTACTAAGAAGCTTCCAGAGGTGCTCACGTGGCATTCAAGATCCCGCGAAACTGCGTAGGAAGGAGTTCTGGATACGCGTTAAAGGGAAGCAACTGATCTGCCCTTTAAATCCACACCATCATAACACACTCATCATCATCAGGGGAGCGAGAATCACAGTTCAAGAATTCGTGTGTCATTTAGCTCCTCTAGTTCACAAGCGATTTTCACTTTACTTTAGCACTCTAATGTTGGGAATTTCTAATAATTCCAAATAAAACAACAGAGAATAATGCTCTGTTTCTTTACACAGTGGAAACAAAAATTGTTTGGGAGAACAGAGTTTTAGCAACACACATAAAAACTTGTATTCATTAAAAGATTGTTTTTACTAAAGATTGGTCTTCCTCTACCAGAGGGATTACACAGGAATGCTTCAGTTCCACACAAAAAAAATTACTCTGTCTATCCAGAAAAAAGTTTACACTGCTGTGTGTAAAAATCTTTTCATTCACGCTGCTACATATTTCATTTCAATCAACAAAAAAAACTTTCTCTGCACTGTTGTGCATTTTTGAGAGAAAATTACATTTACACTGCTGTGTATTTTTCACATATGCGTTGCTGCGTTTTTCACACACTTCTCTCTGGTTAACTACTAAAAACTAGAAAAAATAGGACATATATGTTTTAACTTTCCATACTCCCGTGAAAATAAAAAACAATAAAATTAAAATCTTACCAACATTTACCAACCCACAGTAAATTACATTTACTATTTTACTGACAAAACTGGCGGTCAAAATGAAATTTTTACTTCACGTCAAGTTCACTTGCTGCAGGTATGTACATCAACCTTGATTTCAATCGGACGACTGAGATCATCTTGAAGAAGGTGAAATGTGCGATTTGCGATTTCGATCGCATCGCAGAATCGCAATCTACGGAAGAGAAAGTGTCACGCCCCCAAGCCTATGGTAGTCTTCCAACCGTGCTAGATGGACTACGCCTAACCACTTATTCTTACTTAGTTTTTGATTCTTAAACAAGTATTATTAATGTGCCTTTATACCAATGAACACCCATACACATTCATTATCAATAGCATTATACAAGAGAAATGCACAAAAATATAAAGGGAGGGGCAACTCCCTGCAATATGAGTCCGCCCGATATCAATATATTATACAATCTTTCGTTTTTACAATGCACAAGTTAAATCTTGGGAAACCCCAAATTTACACTTAGCCAATTTTTCACAACTTCGGCAAACTCGGTTGCCTAGCTCGTCGGCACCTCCGCACGGTCGCCGCACGACTCACCAACCCTTCGTTCACCGCGTCGCACGTTCGTGTTGTTTGCCCAACTCGGGCGCGCCTCCAAGTCGCCACACACGGGCTCCTCTGCCCGAGAGACACCTTCGTTCACAATCTCAACACTTCACCGTTTCGTTGTGCATGGCGCGCCCTCACCCGGCCGCCCGTCCGCACGTCCACCCGTTCACCCGTTCAACTTCGCCCAAGTCGCCGCACGACTTCACCCGGGTCGCCACACGACTTCACCTGGTTCGCCCGAACGACCTCACCTGGGTCGCCACACGACCTCGCCCGGGTCGCCCAAACGACTTGCCTGAACGACCTGCCCGAACGACTTGCCTGAACAACCTGCCCGAACGACTATCCGAATGACCTGCCTGAACGACCTACCCGAACGACTGTCCGAACGACCTGCTTGAACGACCTACCCGAACGACCTGCCTGAACGACCTGCCCTAACGACTGTCCGAACGACTTGCCTGAATGACCTGCCCGAACGACCTGCCTGAACAACCTGCCTGAACGACTTTCCTGAACAACTTTTCTGAACGACTGTCCGAACGAGTTTTCCGAACAACTGTCCGAACGAGTTTCCCGAACGACTGTCCGAATGAGTTTCTCGAACGACCGTCCGAACGATTTTCCCAAACGACTGTCAGAACGACTTTTCTGAACGATTTCTCACCCAAGTTCCGCCCGTCGTGCGGGCTCATCCACGCACTTCAGAACTCCGTGTTTGAACTTGTTGATCGAATGATTGATCGATGGTCGTTTGCCTCCAAACGCCCTCCAATATATACGGGCGGGTGGCGGGTTATGTCACCCGGCCGACCCACACCAAATGCCAAACCAAATCGTTCATAATGTGTTGTCTCGCCCGGAGGATGGTCGGCCCGCCCAACTCATGGGACCGCCCCCTCAACTCACCCAACACCTTATAAACTCGCCCAAGGTTCATTTCGTTTCATGTTTTTCACGCACTTCGCATGGTGGAGTCGCCCTGCTCGTCGCACGAACCGCAGGTCCTGACATCCTCCCCCACTGGAAGTCATTTTCATCCTCGACAATATCTCACCCCAGCAACCATCTATCACCAAGATCACCATACCAAGGTATACATCCATCGGTATGTCATACATCGGAAATCATCTCAATCCATGACCATCAACAATCCTGTCACAATCTCCACATGCTGCTCTCTATCATGGAAGGCTGGCCCCCCCATCTCAAGCTACATGCCCACTGCAACATCTCGTGTCGACCTCATTATGTGTCGTCCTCATGTGAACTGCTTCCATGATACTCCAACACAATGCTAACACATCTCTGCACACTTCGTGAACCCATGTCTGAACTAGTTGGGTAGCTAATCCAACTGTCACGCTCAAACCATGAGAGTGAACATCCTCATGCCACCATCAGTCATTTCTCTTAACATCCTTTCACAACATCAACTCGATCAAGAATCCATCCATAAGTGTAAGCCATGCTCAAGTCCATGAAGTAGTCCTCATCTCATCTGCAACATGTTGTCCAAAGTAGTTGAGTCTCGGCTCAACCCATGCCCAAGTGTTGCCACCAAGGCATCATCATCATCATAACTCCATCACTCCAAAGTGTCTCATATCGATTGTTGTACAGGTAAATCCCCTCTGCGGACAGAGGCGATCCCACTAGCCTAAATGGGGTCTAGCAACAATCAAACAATGCTAACACGCAGGTTCCTAATTGCAAAGTAAAGACCGATGATGAAGGCCTACCTCGAATCCAATGCTAGTATTCGTAGAAGAGTTGTCGCTCCCGTTCTTTCGCTTCAGCTGGTCACAATCCTCACGATCCTCGTGAACAGACACCTGCACATGCAAAGAACAAGACAAATACAAGCATAAAATCCAAGAAATGCAACTATGTATCAGTCAGAAAGGATACAACTCAAACATCATTATAAAGACAATAGGAGTGGAACCATAATGATAGTCGTCTATTATTATTGATAAACAAAAGAGAATACAACCAAGTTCTAACCTCAAATCCTCCTTTGGCTGGGTGATCAGCAACGCATGCCTTGCAAAGCTTGTAGGGGATGGGGAAAAAGCCTCTCTCTCCTTAGTTACTTGGACATGGATCTCCTCCTTAAAGATATAGCCTTATGGGGATGAACAAGGCCTCTTGTAACATGAGCTTAGCAATTCTCAGACTTGGGGACTTAGATTTGGGAGCTTGAAGAATAGAATTACTAACTAGCTTGTCAAAGGCAAAGAGACAAGCTTATATAGAGGTAGGAGAAGTAGATAAGACCATCCACAAGATTCATGGGATTGTCCTTATCATTAGGAAGCTTCCATGAGAGGTGGAGAACTACTTCCCTCCTTGGGAGATTCGAATCCCAACTGAACTAACTCAAACTGGAATGAGTTCATGGATAGGTTAGAAGGAACCTTCGGAAGTTTTTTTGTTAAAAACTTTACACAACTGGGTTGGCGCTAGTGCGACTCTGACACAAAGCGCCAGCTGGCGCGTCCTCTTTAGAGGATTTCCCCCATTGGCGTGAGTGATACACTGTGGAACATCGCCAATGGAAAAAGGGCTATATTTATGGGTATTTTGCAGAAGGTGTCTTCAGGGCATATGAAGTACATATTCAAGGGGATACAATACAGGTGTTTTCAAGTTATGTCACTTCTCACAGGTCCCGGAATAGGTCCTCCAATGTACGGGAGAAGGGGTAACAGGGACGGTGACAAAATACTGTGTAACAGTGCATAACAATGCGTAATCAACCATACACACATGAAGACATACTCCATGACCACACCTTTAACCTTCACATGGTGGCATCACTACAACCATGATCAACACCATGAAAATGCAACAAGCACATGGACTACATGCATAAGGAACACATATGCAACCAACATGAAAGCTGATGAGCCCCATAAATTGGTAATTATATGGGTTCATTTTGCCTCCTAACTTAGATTAATCCACCATTCTCATCATTTTATTGCATGTTTTTTATTATATATATGCTAATAGAGTGAGTTGGGTTGGTCATTATGCCATAGAGTCTAATGTGTGCTTAATGCAGATTTATGGTCAATTTTGGAGACAAAGTCAAAGATTTAATGAACATTGGGCAACAAATATTCAAAGAAGACAAGGGGGGGGATTTATAGGAGGGTGTCCCCTTGATTTATGACACCCTACTTCGAATTCTCCTTCAGAAAGCTCGGAGCACAAGCAGCCACATCAATGCACCAAAGAGGCAGCCGAGCAAGTGGAGGATAACTGTTGTCTATCTCAAGTTTTGGGAGCCAAGCCTCCCGGATTTTAAGGAAGATGTTAGGAGCTCCAATTGTATAAGTAGAGAGGCCTAGGGACTCATTAGGTTGTTCGATGTTAGTCAAATTTTTGCACTTTTGCTGCAGCTTTGCTCTCCGCAACTTTGAGCTTACTTCTGTAGACAGTTTCATGTAATCTTACTGTTATTTTGATAATGAAGATGAGATTGTTTTTGAGCTAGAACTGAGTTACCTCAGAGGGCTGAAGCTCTTGGATTAGGGCCCAATACAAGCAGCCAAGCACCTCTTGTTTTGTATTTATATGTTTGGTTTTAGTTTATGAATTCATTGTTGTTAGATAGATTTCTTTTTTGGTTAAGGATAGGTTACTTTTTGTGATTTAAAAGGTTGTTTCCATTTCATTTTGTTGTAGCAGGTTGAACAGTGATAGGAAAAAGATACAAAAAGGCCATCAATAGAGCCTTGGCCTCCTTTCCTCCCTTTGGGACCATGAACTAAGGCCAAGACCCTCTTGCTGCCACAAAAACATAGATTTTCCTTTTCCATAGGATTTCTAGTGTTGCAGCATGTTAAAAGGTTCATGTTTTGCTGTAGATCTATTTCACCATGCTCATTTCTATCTTTGCAATAAATTTCCCTCCATGCTTTCTTTCCATATAGCATTGTTCAACATTTACTTTCCTAGATTAAAATTTAGATTAGCTTGATTAAAAGTTATGTTTTTTTGGTGTAGTTAGTTTCTTTGCTTTCTTAATCTCAGTGTTTGATTTTTCAGTTCTCTTGCAGTACATATCTACTCATAGTAAGTCAACCAATCAACGATCACCATCTCTCTTTGATCTATGTTCCACAGGTCACCCAAAGTCCCTCACAAATCTGCCTTAGTTTTCTGCACTTTTCCCATAAACTTTTCTCTCGTTCCTTGAACAAGTCTAACCATATTTCTCTTCCCTAATCCTTCTTGATGAACCTTAGACACCTTGACACATCCTCCTAGCCATCATCAACCGCTTTCAACCCATTTTCCCACCTTCAAAACCTCTAAAACAACTCTTGACATCCTCCTGTAGACCTCCTGTAGATCCCCTGCAACCTCCTGTAGATTTTCCTGTAGGTGTCTTTTTGAAGTCTAATTGCAAGGAAAGCCTCCAGAAGGCCACCTGGGACCTCCTAGGACCCCTCCAAACCTTCCTACACCTTTTAAAACTCCAAAGTCGCCCTCCATTGCCACCTAATCGCTGCCACATTCACCAACAAATAAATTACAGGCATGACAATTTCACCTAAAAATACATAAAAATCCAAAAATATGTTTTTTTTTTTTTTTTTCCTTGTATAAATAGATTGAGTAGATGATGTTTACTTCCTAAGTAGGTGATGGCATTCATTTCATGGTTTTTCATCTCTCTTTCTGCAAAAGTAGGATTACTTGGTGAATTAGGGTTTGCTAGGTTTACTTCACATTTTAGTCTTCTTTCTATTTCTGCAAGTAGAGTAGCCTCTATAGAGTAAGCTTTCTTTATTTCATCACATATAAAGCTTCTTTTGTAATTCATAGAAGTTGGCTTGAGCTCCTAGTGATCTTGCGCCAGCTGACCAAGTGACAGCATGCAGTAAGAACTAGTACTTGTGCATACAGAACCGTCGCTTCCAAGTTTGTTACGAACTACCGAGTTGATAAAAGTAAAGTAGGAAGCCCGGGAATTGCAGCATTATTGCTGCAATACTGGTGCTCACCACTTTTTGGCGTCGTTGCTAGGGAAGCGTAAGAATATTTTGTGATTACTGCTTTTCTTCTATTTCCTACTGCAACATTATGCTAAGTAGTTTATTTCAGCAAAAGCAGAGTAGTTGTTTCTTTCAATTTCTACATTTCCTTGCTTTCATTTCAATTCTGCAATCTCCATTCTAGCAAAAGTAGATTAGCTATTTCCTTGCTTTCATTTCAATTCTATAATTTCCATTCCAGCAAAAGTAGATTAACCATTTCCTTGCTTTCATTTCAATTTTGCAATTTCCATTCCAACAAAAGTAGATTAGTCATTTCCTTTCTTTCATTTCAATTCTGCAATTTCCATTTCAGCAAAAGTAGATTAGTCATTTCCTTGCTTTCATTTCAATTTTGCAATTTCCATTTCAGCAAGTTCATTTCAGTTAGTTGCAATTTGTTTATTCGATCAATTTCAGTTTTGCAGGTACAAGCAAAAAAATGCAAAAGCCACCCAAAAAGCGATTTCCTTTCATGCCTCGTAGGAACAGAGATAATTCAGGAAAATTCCTACCCAACACCCACACCACATCACATAGCCACCCTTCTCTCTTCTTCGGTGGCAGTGATCAAGAAGAACCTTTAGGTAAACAACCAAAGATATTTGAAGAACCTATAGGGGAAGAAGAAGAAGAAAACATCCCTCCTGAGACAATGGCTGAAAATAGAAATGCTAGGGGGAATGGAGAAAGAGTAGAGGGTACCTTTCCCATTCGAGAGACCAATGGGGACACTAAAATGAAGAACATAAGCCCTTCAACCCTACCTCACTTCCATGGATTAACTACAGAAGATCCTGACACCTTTTTGTTTGAGTTTGTTGTTATCTGTCGAACCTATGACTATGCAGAAGATGAGAAAAAGTTGTAACTATTTCCTTCTACCCTCAAGGGTGCAACATTGTGCTGGTTCATGGGGTTACCCAGAAATAGCATCATAACTTGGGCTCAGATGCAACAAGCCTTTAATAAAAAATATCGAGACTACTGTAGGTCAAAAGACACCAAGGAAGAAATCTTCAGAATGACCATGGGCAGTGATGAATCATTGGAAGATTATGAAAAGAGGTTCTAGCGTAGTTATAAAAGGGCCAGGTGCACACTTGACCACAAATCGCTAAAGTTGGTCTTGCTCAGGGGAATTCCGGAAGACCTTCTAGACACCCTCCATCTACTGGCTGGGGGAGACATCTACCAACTACCTTATGAACACATAAAGATTATTTTTAGAAACCATTCTAGGGCAGCCAAAAAAAGAGGTAGGGGGAGTCAACCCATAGCCAGTACCTCCTCATCCAGTTCATCCCTCAAAGGTGAAATTGGAAGCATGATGGAAGACTTCAAGAGTGAGATGCTGCAGACTCTTGCCATGCAAATGGATATCTTTCATATCAAAAGGAAACAAGAGGAAGCAAAGAGGCCTTTGGCCATTTTTTGTCCTAGGTGCACCAAAAGGCATCCTAAGAACAAATGTCCATTGAAATCTATAGAGGTTTGTTCATTCTGTGAAGAAGATCATTCTACAGATAAGTGCCCTTCCTTGACCGGACTTAAAGCTGTATAACAAGGGACCGAAGGAGCCACTGAATCACTCTATTTCATGAACCAAAGGAGACCGCATGGACCTAGACCATACCAACAGGGAATGTAAGGGACATCTCAGGCATACTACAACCCCAATCAAGCCACTTCCATACCTTCTTGGGGCCCTCCTGCTCATCTTTCCTAGTCCACACCTCCTCCTTGGTCCTATCCATCTCAATATCATGCCCAACCAACCACTCATTCATTTCACTCCTATGATCAGCCACAACCTCAGTGGAATGCATCTCATTAGTGGTGGAGGCCCTAGTACAACTCTCCTCCCACTCTTTTGCCTCCACCACCTCCTCAACCACAACCATTGCCTCGTACTCCACCAAGGCAACCCCAAATTCCTGCTCAACCAAACTTGAACCCGAACAACAGACATGCCCAACAAGTATATCGTGGGGAACCATCATGCCCAACTTATGTTGTGGAGATTCAGGAGATTAACTTGCGATCTGGGAAGGTTCTCCCAGATAGCCAGCCTCCCCCTAAGGAGGTTGAGGAAGATAAAGTGGAAAGTGAATCGAAAGCAATTCCACCATTTCCTGAGAGACTATCCGAGACCACATAGCCCACCCCAGAAGAAACTGAACTTCTGGGAGAATTGAAACAATTATGTGTAAAGATACCACTTCTCCAAGCCATTAAGGATGTGCATATATACAATAAGATGATCAAAGAGAAGTGCTTCAGACATCCAGGCAGGCGCAAGAGAGATGCCCCAACCATCAATGTCGTAAGACAACTATCTAACCTGATGTTGGGGCAGGTAATCTTTCTGAAATATCTAGACCCTAGAAGCCCAGTAGTTGATGTCCACGTCAATGGAACCATGATCCCACATACTTTGATTGATCTAGGAGCTGCCATTAATATGATGACAAAGGACACTATGCTCAAACTCAACCTCCAGGTCTCCTTGAGAAAGACCACGACAGTACTACAATTAGCAGACCACTCCATCGTGACCCCTGAAGGGATTGTGGAGGATGCGATGGTCTCCATTGATTCTTGGGAGTACCCTAGAGATTTCCTAGTTCTCCAGCCGAAGGAAAAGCTCACTAGGTATCCTCTCATCCTGGGAAGACCCTGGTTGGCTACTGCAGATGCCTACATCAATTGTCGAGTTGGGAACGTGACAATCAAGAACGGGCATACGTCCAAGCATCTCATCTTATACCCTCATGCCCAACCCCTACTAGAACATGATCTACCTCTCTGGTTGGAGGAGGAGGATGAGGATGAAGTCTATTCTACATCACTGTGTGCAGTAGAAACTATCATGGAGGGGAACCGCAAAATGAGGATGATATCATTGAAAATTTAATTCAAAATACACCCCCCAATATTTTTCCATTAGAAGATATAGTGAAAGAAACCCAAGACAATCCCTTGACTAACCTTTGTGTGGCCGACCCGACCTCTATCCATGTTAAGAATATAGAGGTCAACCCAGAAAGAACCTTGAAAATCAACTCATCCTTATCCACCTCTCAGGAGAAGGAACTGTGTAGCTTATTGAGAAAACATTTAGGTTCCTTCGCCTGGAGTTAGTGCACCCTTCAGTTTGTACTCATCACATATACATTAAGGAAGATTGCAAACTAGTAAGGCAGCCTCAAAGGAGGATGAATCCAGCCCTTAAAGACATTGTTAATGAAGAATTGCAAAAATTACTTGATGCAGTATTCAACTACCCCATCTCTGACAGTGAATGGGTCTCTCCTTCGGTGCTAGTGCCAAAGAAATATGGTAAGTGGAGAATCTGTGTCGATTATCAGGAACTAAACAAGGCGACTAAAAAGGACCATTTTCGTTTGCCTTTCATAGATCAAGTGTTATATGGTCTGGCGAGGAAAAAGTTTTTCTCCTTCCTAGATGGGTTAGCGGGTACAACCAGATTCAAATCAGCCCGGAAGACCAAGATAAGACCACTTTCACTTGTCCTTGGGGTACCTTTGCATATCGGGTCCTTCTTTTTGGGTTGTGCAATGCTCCAGCCACTTTCCAGAGAGTAGTATTGAGTACATTTTCTGAAGTGGTTCATGATGCAGTGGAAATATATATGGATGATTTCACTACTTATGGTTCTAACTTTTAGGAAGCTTTATCTAACCTATGAAAATTTTTGGACAAGTGTATTGAAATGAACCTGTCCCTCAGTCCGAAAAAATGTGAATTTTTTATGACTGAAGGGACCGTGCTAGGTCATGCAATATCTCAACAAGGATTGTAGGTGGACCCCAACAAAAGTGCCATCATCCAAAGGGTCCCACCTCCTCAAAAGGTGAGACATGTCTAAAGTTTCCTAGGCTTAGCGGGATATTACAAAAAATTCATTAAAGATTCCAGTAAGTTAGCCTCTCTGTTGTTTGGTCTTTTGGGAAAAGATGTTGAGTTCATATGGACTGAAAATTGTCAAGAAGCCCTAGATACCTTGAAAAGCAAAATTGTGACTGCCCCAATTTTGAGAGGCCCAAACTGGACCCTACCTTTCCACATTCACACAGATGCCTCGAACAAAGCAATAGGATTGGCCTTGGGACAAATTGATGAAAAGTTACCTTATGCCATATACTTTATAAGTAAAAATTTGTCAAAGGCAGAGTTAAACTACATGGTAACTGAGAAGGAACTCCTAGTTGTAGTGCATTCCTTAAATAAATTCAGACATTACATCGCAGGCTATCAAACCTTTGTACACACTAATCATGCTACAATTAGGTATTTAATGAACAAGCCAGATGTAAATGCTCGCATTATTAGATGGCTGCTTTTACTGCAGTAGTTTGATTTAACCATTGTTGATAACCCTGGTAAAGAAAACTTTGTTGCTGACTTTTTGCCTAGAGTAAATCTATCTGCAAGTGAAGAAGGAATGGTGGATGATCAAATTCCAAATGAACACCTATTTGCTATCTCAGTACTCTCTCCATGGTTTTTTGATATAGGAAATTACTTAGTTTAAGCACAGTTCCCACCACACCTTTCCTCAAAAGAGAAGAGCAAGATCGTGAGGAAAAGTGCCCCTTTCACCTAGACTGGGGGCAATCTCTTCAAACTTGGCCCAGATCAGATCTTGAGAAGATGTGTCAGGGAGGAGGAAGTTTTTGACATTATCCTGACCTGTCATGATGGGCCTTGTGGAGGCCATTTTGCAGTAAAGAGGATTGCTTTCAAAATATTGCAAGCAGGCTACTATTAGCCCACTCTTCATCAAGACGTGAGGAGGTATATCAGCCAATGCGATCAGTGTCAAAGGATGGGGAAACCTACTCCAAAGGATGAGATGGCCATGCAACCTCGAGTGAATTTTGAGCCATTTGAGAAGTGGGGCATGGACTTTGTGGGTCCTATCAACCCTCCCTCAAAACATAAGTAATACATCATTGTGTGCACCGATTATCTGAAAAAATGGGCAGAGACAAAAGAAATGAAGTTGGTAACAGATGAAAAAGTAGCTGAGTTTTTACGAGAAAACATATTCTATAAGTTCAGGTATCCAAGAGAACTGGTCACAGATCAAGGCAGTTAGTTCACTTCCAATATGACTGAAGACCTACTCACACATCATAAAATCAAGCACATGACTTCCACCCCTTACCATCCACAAGCCAATGGGTAGGTGGAAGTCACTAACAGAGCTTTGGAATGAATTCTGACCAGGGTAGTGAGCAGTAGCAGAATAGATTGGGAAAATAGACTAGTTGAGGCCACTTGGGCCTACAACACAACATGGAAGACCACCATAGGGTTCACACCCTATGAACTTGTCTACGGGAAGAAGGCTTTATTGTCAATAGAATTTGAATACAATACACTAAGGATGGCAGCTCAACTGGACCTAGACCTCAGCCATGCACAAAGGGAAAGGCTACTCTAGCTCAATGGATTGGATGAACAAAGATTGCAGGCCCTTCTCCACACAGAGGTAGTCTAGATTCAAAGGAAAATATGGCATGATAAAAATATCAAGGGGAAGAAATTCCAAGAGGGAGATTGGGCACTGCTCTGTGACTCAAGGTATAAAGACTTCAAAGGCAAGCTGAGGACAAGATGGCTGGGACCCTACACTGTGGAAAAATGCAATGACAATGGTTCAGTTCTTATCAGAACCATTGATGACGAAGCCATCCCCAAGCTTGTCAATGGACATAGGTTGAAAATTTACAAGAAGCCCCTCTCCAAGCGAGAGTTCATTGAAGATCTGAATAAGACAGTGTTGGTAGTGGAGCAGGTCTCAGCCTCCACTCCACCCACTCACTAAAGAAACAGAAAAAAATAAAAATAATAAGGACTCAAGTGAAAACCTCCATGAGGCACTTGAGTCCTATCATTGGGCTGAAAACCTCTTTTGAGGCAGCCCAGTGATGATAAAAAAAAATAAAGAGAAAGAATAAGATCCCTGGGTGAAAACCTCCCATGGAGGCGCCCAGGGCAGACAATTAGGGTGAAAACCTCCTTGAGGCGCCCTAGTTGTCCTTCAAAAAAAAAAAACAGAGAAAAGAAGGAGGAGGAAATTGACTTTTAAAATGCATTGCAGGTTACAGGTGGACCACAGGAAGCAAGAGAAGATGCCACAAAGCCTATTTCACCTCCTCCACACTCTTCTCCATCATTTCTGGCCTTTCTTCCATCTCACTGTGTGTTTTTTCCAAACACTATGTATCCTGCAGGAGGCTCTTGTAGAAATCACAAAGAGCTCGAAATGGATTTAAAAAAAAACAGTTTGAGGAGTTGGGAAGTTTCATGAAAAGCATGTAGGCCCTCCTACAGATATCCACCATCCTGGCAATCCATCCCACACCTGCACCACCTCATTATCATTGATTTCTTTCCTTCTTGCTAAAAAAACATAGAAACTAGTTTTTAGAAAGAAAAAAAACAAAAAATTAAAAGGAACAACACCTCCAAATCTCACCTGTAGCTTACCAAATACCTCTCCATCACCATCAGTGTCTCTGGTAACATCCTCATAGCTCCCAGCACAAGAATCAGCTAAAATTTTTAAAGGGAGAAGCAGCTACAGGAGCTCCTGTAGGATTTCCTGTAGCAGTTGATCCCCTTAAAATCAAGCCAGATCAGCAAAATAGGTGCAGCCATAGGATTGAAGAGGATGTCTGAATCCAGATCCAGTCAGAGGGTACCTGCACAAAGCAAATAAGCTACACATTAGGGAGTAGAAAGCATACAACAGAGGAGATATATGCATGCAGCAACTGGAATACGAGCATGCAACAACAAAATAACCAAGATGCACCATAGCACGAACATTCGACTTGCAGGTAAGTGTCTAACCCTCTCCTTTGTCACATCTATGTAATTCAAAAATATGCATAAGCGAATGAGATGGTTAGGGTTGAATGAGAAAAGGTGGCCAGTTAACTGGCCACCCTCATCTAGTTGATTGCGCTCATCAGAAGATGCCACCACACATGTGCCTAGTCAACTCACAGAAAATCCAAAGGAGAGGTAGTGGCGAGTATACAAACTCTGATGCAATGATGGGAAGTGATTGCGGGAAGGAGTCGTGAGGATTCATGACAAGGGAGGGGGGACCAATGGTCCAAATATGGAAACGTACCTTTTTTGTAGCTCACCCCATCACCGGAACTATCTCAAAGAAAACATAAGTACTCCTCCTCGAAACTCCTTCACCACCTTTTCTTCCATTTCATCCTCGTCCACTTAGCTGCAATAAGCTCTATACCACCTCCATAACCTCGAGACCATCGTTATCTATCATTTTCAGCCACCCTTCTGCTATCGGCATTCTACAGGAGCGGTAACAGGTTCTACAGGAGCAGTAACAGGTCCTGTAGGAGCACCTACAACTAGTTCTACAGGAGGGGAAGTAAGCAGTTTTTAAGGAGGAAACATGGAGTTTTTGCTCAAATTATGGCTTGAAGAGATAGGTTCCATACAGACCCACCTTGAATATTAATATGTGCAAGGAATGATACAATTTTAAGGAGGAATTGAGCCTGTAGAAGGAGAGGAATTCCATAAAAACATTTATGCCTCTTTTCTTAAAAAACACAGTTTTCTTTGTTTCCTATTTCTTCAAAAAAAAAAATTGTCTCCATCTCTACCTAGGGTGTTCCAAAAGGGTATAAGCAAAATGACAGGGGGATTCATGAGGAAGGAACCCACAAATTTAGTCAAGCTCCATGAACATCCCGAGGTGGTAGCCATTTTCACCAAAGCAAATTGGATGCCATTTTTCAAAAAATTTCGAGGGTTTGATGAAGAAGTGGCTCAGGAGTTTGCCCTTGCTTTAGTACCTCGCTCAAAGACCCATGCCACTATTACTTTCAGAGGTCTCACCATGGAAATCACCCCAAAATTTATCAGTAGAGTTACCAGCCTTCCCCTTGGATTACCTTGGAGCAAAGATGAAAAGCCAATGGGACAAGTTGCCAAGAAAACCTTCTTCCAACCAAATGAACATCCTGTAGAAGACAAAAATGGCATTAGAAGAACAAGCATACCTTGCCCTTGGGATGAGGTCAGTTACCAAATCATCAAGTATATTTTCTATGAAGGGAGATATAACATAGTTTATGGCTACCATTTTAGACTTCTCCATGAGCTGAGTTATGGCATGGACACTCCCACACCCAAAAACTCAGCATGCCCTATTTTCTCCTGCAGTCCCTTATACCTCCAGCATTATGTTGAAGGCAGGAGGTCAAGATCACTTGGCTCACCATGGATTAATTAAAACATTAGTGGAAGAATCCCTCCACACCTTCACAATCCCTGTAGCATGGGAAATATTCAGAAATATGACAACAGGAGATGATATAAAGTCCCTCACATATGATCTCAATCCTTCTGATACTGAAGAGGAAGAGCAGCAAGGGGGAGAAGGGGAGGAAACTAAGGAACAACAAGGAGAGGAGAAGGACGAGACCAAGACAGAGGAAAAGGAAACCCAAATAGAGAAGGAGGAAACTAAACCAGAGGAGGAAGAAACCAAAATAGAGCAAGAGAAAACAAAACCAGCAGAGGCAGAAAAAGGGGCAGAAAAGAAAGAAGTGTCTCCTAAGACCCTAGAAAGGGAGGTAGAATCTGCTCTTGCCACCCTTAGCACCATAGTTAAACCCAAACAAAAGAGGAAGAGGCAACCATCAATGTATTTCAGGGCTCGAAAAAGCACAAGGATAAAACCAGGAAAGTCACAACCATCTTCAACAGTGCCTATCATAATTGAAGGCTCATCACTATCAAAAGGGAAGAATCTCCCTCTAAAACCCCCATCACATAAGAAAGAGGAAGTCCCAAACCTTCCACCTGGAAGGAAAGAGTGCAACTACAGGACTCAAAAACAACTCTACAAGAGGCAAAGACTGTTCTACAGGAGACCCTAACTAAGCTACAAGAGATCGAAAAACTTGAGAAAGGGGTAGAAGAACAACCAAAGGGGAAGGAGGAGACAGCAAAGGCACAAGAAGCTGACCCCCAACCTAGTTTGGGCTCTTACTACAATCTTCTTGAGGGGGGGAAATCATTCCACAGAAATTTGTAGTCCTGCTTTTCTTTGAGTTGGAGAAAGAAAGGATAAGGAGCCATAGATGGATGCAAATCACCAAATCCAAGGGGGTAGAGTATATTGGCCACATGGAGAACTAGCTTAGAGAGATAAGCAGGGAATTAAATGTTGTAAGACATAGAGAGTCAATCAAAAGAACTCACTTGGAAACAGAAAATGAGTTGCTAAGAAGACAGCTGCAAGAAAAGGAAACACAATTGGCATGCATGGCCAGCTGGTCTATGGAGGCACTACAGTGCATAACACCAACAAAATCATATGGAATATACCTCAAAGACCAGTGGCCAAGTTTTGGGATCCAAGCCTCCCTTATTTTAAGGAAGATGTTGGGAGCTCCAATTGTATAAGTAGAGAGGCCTAGGGCCTCATTAGGTTGTTCGATGTTAGTCAAATTTTTGCACTTTTGTTGCAGCTTTGCTCTGCTCAAGTTCGAGCTTACTTTTGTAGACAGTTTCATGTAATATTACTGCTATTTTGATAATGAAGATGAGATTGTTTTTGAGCTAGCACTGAGTTACCTCAGAGGGCTGAAGCTCTTGGGTTAGGGCCCAATCCAAGTAGCCAAGCACCTCTTGTTTTTTATTTATATGTTTGGTTTCAGTTTATGAATTCATTGTTGTTAGATGGATTTCTTTCTTGGTTAAGGATAGGTTACTTTTTGTGATTTAAAAGGTTGTTTCCCTTTCAGTTTGTTGTAGAAGGTTGAACAATGATAGGAAAAAGATACAAAAAGGCCATCATTAGAGCCTTGGCCTCCTTTCCTCCCTTTGGGACCATGAACTAAGGCCAAGACCCTCTTGCTGCCACAGAAAACATAGATTTGCCTTTTCCATAGGGTTTCTAGTGTTGCAGCTTGTTAGAAGGTTCATGTTTTGTTGTAGATCTATTTCACCATGCTCATTTCTATCTTTGCAATAAATTTCCCTCCATGCTTTCTTTCCATATAGCATTGTTCAACATTTACTCTCCTAGATTAGAATTTAGATTAGCTTGATGAAAAGTTTTGTTTTTTTGTGTTATTAGTTTCTTTGCTTGCTTAATCTCAATGTTTGATTTTCAGTTCTATTGCAGTACATCTCTGCTCACAATAAGTCAGCCAATCAGCCATCACCATCTCTCTTTCATCTACGTTCCACAGGTCACCCAAAGTCCCTCACAAATCTGCCTTAGTTTTCTGCACTTTTCTCATGAACTTTTCTCTCGTTCCTTGAATAAGTCCAACCATCTTTCTCTTCCCTAATCCTTCTTGATGAACCTTAAACACCTTAACACATCCTCCTAGCCATCAGCTACCCCTTTCCACCCATTTTCCCACCTTCAAAACCTCTAAAACAACTCTCGACATCCTCCTATAGACCTCCTGTAGACCTCCTATAGATCCCCTACAGCCTCCTGTAGATTTTCCTGTAGGTGTCTTTTTGAAGTCCAATTGCAGGGAAAGCCTCCAAAAGGCTACCTGGGACCTCCTATGACCCCTCCACACCTTCCTACACCTCTGCAAACTCCAGATTCGCCCTCCATCGCCACCTAATCGCTGTCACATTCACCAACAAATAAATTACATGCATGACAATTTTACCTAAAAATACATAAAAATCCAAAAAAGATGTTTTTTTCTCATTTCCTTGTAGAAATAGCTTGAGTAGATGATGTTTACTTCCTAAGTAGGTGACGGCATTCATTTCATGGTTTTTCATCTCTCTTTCTGCAAAAGTAGGATTACTTGGTTAATTAGGGTTTGCTAGGTTTACTTCACATTTCAGTCTTCTTTCTCTTTCTGCAAGTAGAATAGCCTATATAGAGTAAGCTTTCCTTTATTTCATCACATATAAAGCTTCTTCTGGAATTCATAGAATTTGGCTTGAGCTCCTAGTGATCTTGCGCCAGCTGACCAAGTGACATCCTGCAGTAAGAACTAGTACTTGTGCATACAACACCGTCACTTCCAAGTTTGTTACGAACTACCAGGTTGATAAAAGTAAAGTAGGAAGCCCAGGAATTGCAGCATTATTGCTGCAATACTGGTGCTCACCAAAAGCATGATCAACACACAACCCAAGGAGAGTGCAACCACGCTCTGATACCACTATGTAACACCCTCCTCCCACATCTACCCAAGCAAACAACCAGTCTGGGTAAACATGTGACGAGAGGCTACTATGATTGGATTCGACCTCCTATGTGACCTTAAGGAAGTGGAATCGACAAAACAAGACCTTATAGACCTCCCTCAGGTGCTTTAGGACCCCTAGGAGCTAATCCACCACTCCAGATGCCCAAACCCTGAGTTAACCTAGCATTTCAATGAATTAGACCCAGTGTCACTCCCATGACAAGGCATGAGTGCGACTGTAAACCTATAGTCACTCCCACAGTGCCTACAAGGGAGAGACTGCAGTCTCCATCAACTAGTTCTATGCCAGAGACTACGAGATTTAAGCCACTTTTTCAAGGCTAGTCTCCAAACCAATGCCTAGAACTTGATGAGACTCTCAAACACATTAAATGACACCAAGGCAAAGCCTCTAACACAAAACTTGATTAAGGTCTTGACCTAACCAAGCCTAACCATGACAAACATTTTTCCAAACACTTAGTAAATATGCAACCTACAAGTGTAAATAACAGATCTGAGCATAGGGGTCTCATACTTATCTGAGATTCACTATGAAGCATTGTTTCCTTATCACATTAGCTTCCATTTCATCCATTAGTTCATAGATACATTGATCATTCAATAGCAAATAATAACATGATGAGAGCCATACATAACTGTTGTCATAAAATACATATATAGCCAACATAGTAGGCATAGAAATATCAATGAAATCACAGCCATATAAACCACATATAATCCATCATAATGCTTATAGAGATACAAATATAAATAACCTTTCATTATTGATGAGAAATTCAAACTCGGGATGGGATTTCCACGTTCCCCCCGACCATAGAATGGATGAGCCAAATCATTCTTCAACCATTCACCCCCGTGCCATATTCCAAGCATGAATTTGGGATCTCATAGAACACATCAATCAAAACTCATATAGGGATTCCAAAGGTCATTTGCCTCAACCCATCAAATAGTGATTACACCTCACGGTCGTACATCACAAAACCATCATCAGATTGTTCTCCATCCAAGCCTTCCAGGGCTTCCAAAGCTTTTGTCCAACCAAGGCTTCCAAGACTAGTAACTCAATCAACAACTTATACAGGGCTTCCAGGACTAGTAACTCAACCCACCTAGGGATTCCAGAGTGTTTTTCCAACCAAGGTTTCCAGGACTAGTAACTCAACCCAAGTTGTTACAGGGCTTCTAGAGCGTTCGTCGATCCAGGGCTTCCAGGAGTAGTAACTCAACCCAAGCTAAGGAAACATGAGAACCAACCAAAATCAAACATTGAAAGTAAACCCACAATCACCATGGCTATCGAGGAAATGGCAAGGTTAGGAAATCTATTTTCAATCCCATCCATCCTCCATGCCAATGACATATCACAACCAAAAATCCACATGCATATGCCATGCATGCAAAAACTAGTGAATGGAACGTACATGCAACCTGGTACCTACAAGCAAATATGATGTAGTTGTTGATCCTGATGCCCTCTTGCAATTTCCTTCTCTTCCTTTTTCTTTGTTCTCCAAGAATCCAAACATGCCACACCCTCCAAGAGTGCTCCAAGAAAACTCTCAGTCTCCAAGAATATGAGAGAGAGAGAGAGAAAATAATGAGAGAGCTCCAACACTGAACCAACCAAGTCTTTCCCACTGATCCTCAGAAGCCTTTTTATTAATTAGGTCTCTATTTTCTTCATTTTCCATTATTTTCCTTCATTTTCCTCCTTTCATGCAACATGTGACCTTTCACCTTCCTTTTCTCCTAATTGCCATTATTTACATAAATAAACTGCTAATAAATGCCTCATGGATTTCTAAAGCCTTAGCCATTGCCTTTTCCAATTTCCTTAGCCATAATAAACTGAATCAACACCCATTAGGATGTTTCCCCCACCATTCATCTTGTAATATGTGTCCCATCGTCGTAGCTATATATATATTTTTACATGGAATTTCTCCAAGGTTGTTACACAAGACTGGTGGAAATATATTTTTCATCACAAATACTTCACCAGGGAAAGACACTCATGCATTATTCATGCTCTTCCAGACATGAGAAATTCTCAAATTTGGATCATTATTTAAGCTTATATCTTGTTGATTTTATCTAAACTAACTTGGATTCCTCAGAATGGAAAGAAAATTAGCCTAACTAATGACAACATTATGGGAGGACAACCCCTAGGATTAACTCCTTTCCTCCACCCCATAAGGGAGTGGTTCTACATTCATAATATATCCTCCTTAATTAATGTTTAGGTTTGGACTGCAAACGACATTTGGGAATCATGGAATTAGGGAAACATTTTGGAAGGGATGATAAGAAGAAGCAAAGAAACATAATCACTTTTAGTAGGTTGTGCCTCGAATTTATTAGAAGGAGGACTCTCGAGGTTGGGGGACCTCTCCTTTCTCATTCAAAAAAGGGTATGATTTCCTCCTCCACTATACTCATACCACTTCTCCAGCTCAGGTTTAGCGTAAAATTTGGGGCCGTGATTGCCTTCCTAAGATTAATGCATTTTGTTGGACATTGGTTCATAAAAAAAAAATTAACTGGAGAAAATCTCACAAAGCAAGGAATACAATGTCCCTCATGGTGTGTTATATGCAAAAACAACCAGGAGTCTCTTGATCACCTTATCATTGAATGTCCATTCTCCATGGAAACTTGAGACATCGTCTTCAAACCTTTCTGGAACATAATCAAGGTGTCTAACAATGTTTCAGATATAATTGGTATATGGTATGGATGCTACATGGAATCCTTCGATGGAAAGAAGAAAGTGAAAAGGATTTGGGAAACAAATATGAAATTGGTTTACCAGAAACTATAGCTAGCAAGAAATAAAATCGAATTCCAAAATGAGGAAACAAATAACTTCAAAGTTGTAGCAAAGGGTTTATCTCTTACTGGGGAAATTCTCATGGTTAATTGGGTAACGGATGAAGATTCTAACTTAGACCCCCAGGAATTGCACTAAGTCAACCTATTTAATAACTCACCTTCTCTTTTGCAACACAAAGATTCCAAAGAGCATTAGAAAATCAAAACCATGGGAGAAGAATTCAAGACATGGATATCTCGACACACAAAAAATACATTCTATTTTTTGATGGGGAAGTATGAGTAGGGGGTGATTATTCATCCCAAGGAACAACATGAATATAAATACACTTGGGGATTGGGAAAGGCAACCATTAATTTTGATGAATCTTATGCTCTATTCCAAGGCATAAAACAATTTGTGAAAATGAATATTCAAGAAATCATAGTGTTCAAAGATTCCCTCCTTATCATATCAAGAATCATAAGTGAAACTCTACTCCACGATGTAATGACTGCTTGAATCATTACAAGAATCTTTCATCTTCTAAACCACATTGCAAGGTCTCAATTTTGCCATGTATTAAGGGAAAATAAATACAAATGTTGATGAGATGGATAACAAAAGAACATATATCCCCAAGGGAGACTTAGATTGGCAAGGTCAGCTCTAAATTAACCCCTCCCCTAATTCACGTCATGAATATTATAATGAAGCCTTATTGGGATAATCTCGTTTCCTCACATACTCCTAGTTATCATGGAGCATATAGCTGCCTTCAAATCAAGCCGAAACCTAGCAGCTTCGAAACAACTTACACTTGTTGCCCCCTAATCATTCTCATGGGTGCTTCTAGATTTCTCACTCTCCTGCTCTATGAAAGGATTAGCCTTCACTGTGAATTAGTGCAAATACTTGGGACATCAGCGTTTTGGCACCCCCAGGAAAGAATGAAAGAATAATATGGGAGAATATTTATTTATGTCATAATGTTATTAGTTGAGGACAGTACAGGGAATAATTATATCAGATTGTGGAGTGGTGGAGAGCTCCTGCAAGCTGCTTGGCTTGGTTCTTATAGTCTCTACCTATTCCTCTGAGAGAATTTCTATTTTGGATATTCGGCCATAGTGCATGCATATTATAGGTATCTCTCTGACTCTTATGTTCTTTCTTCTCCATAATGGGTAGTTGTTGTCTATTATTAAGATAGTCTAGTGGGAACCCCCATGGTGGTTCGCTTGTATTTGTTGGTATGTGGTTTCACTTGTGTAATATTTCCTTGCACCCCAATCTTGTTGTTTCATCTTAGCCATGGGATTTTCCTCTATTCTTTTTGGAAGTGGTGATTTCATGGATCTTATGAATTATCTAGTCATGTTGATATACATCCTCTTGGATGGAAATGGGTCTCTAATGGATAACTCAATGAATTTCAAATCAACATCGAGACATGACGATCCTTTGATAGAAAAGGATTTGGATTTTAGGTTATGTGTGTCCTATCTGTGTAGCATCTAGGTTGCAGCCTTATTGTAGATGAATAAGATGCACATGGATTCTATAAATGAAGTTCATATCTATACAATGACCAAGCACCAAAAGAATATCCTATTCCCCACAACAATATAGATCGATAAAAATCATGTAGTCCTGAAACTCCACGGGAATTTTGAGTTTTCTCTATCAAATGAGGTGAACATACAAATGAATCAACCTCAAAGGTATACATATAAAGAACATAGTGCCTCTTAAGGCTTCCAAAATCATAATCAGTTTCAGGGATGAAATTCACTTTTTGTTTTTTTTTTTATAGACTGATTATGGTGATGTTATAGAAGTTGTAGTGGGATAATTAGAATTGCATATGTAAACATGAAAAATATGGAACATAGGAAATGTAAGAATTTAGAAATGGAAACCATGGAGCAAGGATGTCCTAATATTAGAAACTTCTAATCCCTAAGCTTTGCGCTTAGTCCCTTTTAATATTAAAATCCATGGTTCTTGTTTAAAAAAATAAATCTAACCAAAAATTATCTCAAGGTAACAACATCAAATTAGCATCATTGTCGAGGAATGAAGGAATAAAGACATTTTTAATGGGGACAATGACTATTCTTTTCCTTGATGTTGAACAAGGAATTAACATGCTAAGATTTTCCACTTGGCAAACTCAACTATATGAAACTTGGAATCTCATAGGATGTTTATGAGGTATAATCTTGATCCTAAAGAGATCCCAAAAGTGGTTTCTCTCTTTGTAAAAGGAGTGTCCCTTCAAACTATTTTTCTCATTGAATAGTTAGAAGCTCTTGAATAATCATGTCCCACTATTGATGAACAAGAGTTGCCTGAAGTAAAACCTAAATAATTTTTTTCATTTTTCTCCCATTATATCCGTCTCCTAGTGTCACAACAAGGTAAGAAATTGAAATTATATATTAATGTTCTTGACTTAGAAGTAGAAAAAGTGTTGCAAGCATATGCTTCTCAATATTTACAATCATAGCAACAAATTTTTAGAGAAAATTTACAACAAAAGATGGATGGAGTAGCCAACTTAGTAGCAGCTACACATGCTCTTTTGAGGCTACCCACTCAATTGCATGATTTTCCGCAAGGGTATTTGAATAATTTTCCTAGGTATAATGGTGAAGGTGAAATCACTACAAATGTATGTTGGAAATACTGAGTAGCAGGTGAATCTGTGTTTCTTTCAATCGTCAATTTATGCCATTAAATAATTTTATCACAAAATACACCAGAACATAAGAGATTAAATTTTTTTTTTTGATGAAAATAGTGAGGACTCCAATCCTCTAGTACAACAAATCAGGCTCCAACCTTGAATAGGTACAAGATCCTATTTGTTCAAAAAGAGTACCCAATCCCCTCAACAACTTACAAGATCCAGCTTTGTCAAATATGGACTCCAATCCTTACAAGCTACAACATGTTAAAATCAAGAACTTTACACAAATAATCACTTACTTTTAAGGGGGCGTTCAAAATGTCTTCAAGAATACTTCAGGAAAATACTCCAATGATTCTGCAGTGTTTCCTCAATAAGTATTTAAGAATGCTTCAACAAACCTCCAAAAATACTTTAGTTGGTCTTCAAAGGTGCTTCATCAAGTCTTCAACAATAATCTTCAATAATTCTCCATGAATGACTTCAAAACTACTTCAATAAGCCTACTACATAATTGACCTTTAGTTTGCTTCTAGATCTTTTCCACAAGGGCCTAGTCACAACTTAAATAATAGGCCAAATGTGCCTCCAAAGTATGCTCCAAACAAACTCAACCAAGTGGGTCTAAGTTAAACTTCCAACAAGGCTGCATTTTTTCTACTCCCAAGGCTGAGATGTTTGCACATGATAGGATCAAGGTTCTTTAAAATATGCTCTAAATGACTGAGGAAGATCGATATTCCAACTCCTTCCACAAGGGTGAAAACTTTCATGTAAAAAGCCTCCACATGACTGAAAATATTGTTGTCACACATCTACACTTACGCCGAAATTGCTGAGGTTTATTACAGACCTTCCATAGGGACGAAACTACGTCACAAGTTCTAAAATCTGCCCATAAATGTAACTGTAAAAAGGATTGTGGTCTGGTCATAGACCCAAGTTAGAGAGGGGCCAAAAACATAAGTATAGGTCAAACCAAGGAAGAGTGTAACCATTGCTCCAAACAGGACCATAGGAAAACATAAACTCTGCTAAAAAATGAACCATGAAAAGATGCAAACACTACTCCAAAAGAGAATCATGGAACCAAAAGGTAATCTCCTTGATCCTCGTCTTCCTTTCTTGAACTCCCCCTTAGCTCATGAGATGTGAACTTTTCTATCTTACCTCAAATAAAAGTCTTCTTTGATTTCTTGACCTAAGTGAATGGGTGAAATGAAGAATTGTGATTTGTATATATACGAATTGAACCCTTTTGAAGTGACATCGCTCTTGATAATGGGGTTGACTTGAGTTCATGTAGGTTCATGTAGGCCGACTTGATGATATGAGTTTCTTAACTTAAAAAATTCATATCTCATCAAAGATTACGAGTTAGAGGTCAAGTAAATACTCGTGGAAAGGGCTTGAAGTCCTCTATAGGCCTATTCTGCAATATTTTCAATATGGTGTCTCCTTTGACACCAACAAAGAATTTTTCCAAAAATGCCCCCCTTTGTTATTGATGGAAACAATCTCCTCATATACCACTCCCCTTGTCATCATCATCAAGCTACTCCCACTGTCATCATGTCGCTCCCCCTGCCATAGTGTTTCTCCCCCTATCATATTCCCCCCCTTTGACATCAATAGCAGAGGGATGCTCTAATGGGATGCCAGAGAGATGACCCCCATTTTTTGACGAAGATGCTTAAATGCTTCTTGAGGCAGGGGTTTTGTGAAGATATCTATTGTTTTTTCCCTAGTGTTGACAGACTCAATTTTAATATTCTACTCTGAAACCTATTCTTAGAGGAACTGATACTTGATTGGGATATGTGTTTGCCTTTCAATGCATGACCGTATTATTTGAGAGGCTAATTGAACTTGTATTGTTAGAGTAGATGGTGATAGGTTGAGTTATTTCTATGTTGACATCCTTCAAGGATTTTTTCATTCATAGGATTTATGTACAACAATTTGTTGTTACTATATATTTGGCTTTATCTATGGAGAAAGAAATAGATTATTGTTTCTTGCTAAGCCATGACACAAGACAGTCTCCCAAGAAGAATGCATTCCCAATTGCACTCTTTCAATTATCAATGCTACCTACCCAATATGCATCAATATATGTTGTTTGTTGGGTGTGTGTTATATTCTTTCCACGACTATCCCACACGCGTGGGGTTTAGAGGGGGGGAGATAGCCCCCTTGTATGTTGTGCCGGGCACAACAGGGGAATCACAAGGGGATGGTTGCCCCCCCTGTCGAGGGGTACCACCCCCCTGCACAGGGTCAGCAGCAACGCCCCAGGAATTTATTTTTTTTAGACCATATATTAGATGGTCAGACCTACCTATGGTTTTGTGCATAGATTTCGCACATGGTTTTGGGCATGATGGTTTTCTGTCTATGGTATTTTATAGATCCAGTCAAGGGAACTATGGTTATGTTATAATCTAGGGTTAATGGATTGGGGTTTATGGATGCTTCGACATGTATATATATGTATTGTAACATTGAAAGGAATATAATGAAAATTCCATCCTGTAGTCTCAATTTTGGGATCTAGGGGAAAATCTCTATGTATATCTATTTTTATGTTTTGTGCTCTCGCTATTGTTATTTTTTGTTTTTTTTAGAATTCAAATGCAGGTAATTTTTGTGTGGGGTTAAAACCTACATTTGGTTTCAAAGTTGTTTTCGCTTCAAGGGGACATCTTTGCTACTGAGGGGTTTTTGCTTGGGCCTGTGGTAGACCCTGTTCAGTGGGAGATCTAAGAGATCTATTCTTGTGGTGAAAGAAGATGGTGAGCAGTGGAAAGATAGAGATCGAGAAATTTAATGGTCATAGTTTTGAGTTGTGGAAACTCAAGATGGAGGATCTGCTGGTGGATAAAGATTAGTGGATCATGGTACATCCAGGTACTAAACCAATAATAATGCCAGATGAAGACTAGGTGAAGTTGGATCAGAAGGCAAAGAGCATAATATGATTGTGTGTCTCAAATTCAGTATTGCTAAATGTATCAGGAGAAGCTTCGGCGAAAGCTTTCTGGGACAAGTTAGGGACTTTGTACCAATCGAAGTCTCTGGTGAATAAATTGTTCCTACGAAAAAAGTTGTATAACATGAGGATGAAAGATGGAGACTCAGTGACAGAGCATCTGAATGCCTTTAATATTGTGGTAAGATAGTTATTATCTGTTGATATTAAAATTTCATATGAAGATAAGTGCATCAGTTTGTTGTGTTCTCTACTAGATTCGTGTGATAGTCTGGTTGTTGCAATAGGTAGCAATGCAACTGCCTTGCAATTTGATGAAATAGTCTCATCCTTGTTGTCAAAGGAGATGAGACGGAAAAATTTGGAGAGCTAGAATGGTGATGCCTTGTCTATACGAGGATGGTCCTAGAAAATAAACAAAAGTAAGTCCTCGAGTGGGACATCTAAATCTAGAGGGAGATTTAAATATCCAAGAAAACCTGTAAAGGTGTGTTGGAAGTGTGGAAAGGAAGGACACTTCAAAAGGGACTATAAATCTAAATCTCTTGGGAAAGGAAAGGGATTTGATGATGCTCCTTCTGCAAAGACGAAAACCACCTCAGATGAAGGTGGGGATGTGTACTTGGCTTCTTCTTCAAGTACACATGTAGATCATGAGGCAAGGTTGATTGAATTAGGTGCATCCTTTCACTTCACTCCCCATAGAGAGTGGTTATGCAAGTATGAGAAATATGATGGTGGCGATGTCTTCTTAGGGGATGACAGGAAGGCTAGTATCATTGGTCATAGAAAAGTCAAGTTGAAGTTGCAAGGTGGAAGGTATATAACACTTTCAGGTGTTATACATATTCCTGCATTGGCCAGAAATATGATTTTTGTAAGCAAGCTTGATGATGCAAGTGTAAAAACAATGTTCGAGAAAGATACCTACAATATGGTTTGGGGAGCACTGGTATTGATGCGGGGACTTTAGATTGGAACTCTATACGAGCTTCAGGGTAGCATTGATATTGATGGGTGCAATAGTTTTGTGCTTCCTAAAAGCAGAAAATCCAGTGGTCTCTTGAGAAAAGTCCATGCTATGGCATCAAAGGCTTGGAAATATTGGAGAGAAGGGCCTTCGAATACTTCATGGTAATGGTATGGTAGAAGGTATGTCTAATTTCTCTCTGGATTTTGATTTCTGTGAAAAATTGTGTATATGGGAAGCTGGATCAGGTGAGTTTCCCCTATGGTTCTAAGAGGGTGAAATAGATATTAGAGCTTGTGAATAGTGATGTGTTTGGATTTGTGTTGATTCCATCACTGGGTAAGTCTGTGTACTATGTATCATTTATATATGACTTCTCAAGGCATACATGGATATGTTTCCACATGAATAAATCTGAATTCTTCGACAAGTTTAAAGAATTTAAGGTTCTGGTGAAAAACTAGACAAAGAAGAAGATAAAGGTGTTGAAGACAGATAACGATGGAGAGTTTTGCAAGAAAGAATTTGGAGAGTTCTATAAGAAGTGTGGTATATCATGGAAAAATACTACTCCATACACACCTCAGAAAAATGGAGTCACAGAAAGAATGAACAGGACATTGATGGAAAAGGCAAAAAGCATGTTCAGTGGTGTCGGGTTAGCACAGGAATTTTGGGAAGGGGCAGTGGAGGCTGCATTTTACCTGGTCAACAAATCACCTTAATCAACATTGGAAGATAAGACTCCATAAGAGGTATGGACTAGTAAGAAACCTTCTTTTTCACATCTAAGGGTATTTGGATGTGATGCATATGTACATGTTCCAAAGGAGAAAAGAACAAAGTTGGATAGTAAATCTGAAAGTTGCATCTCAATTTGGTATAAGGATGGTTTAAAAGGTTATAAGCTTTGGAATCCAGAAACAAGGAAGGTTGTGTACAATCGAGATGTGAAAGATGTTATTAAACATGAAGTCATACCAAAGGAACATAAGAAAATAGAGTTTGAGATAAAGGAGGAAGATGAATAGCCACAAACTCCGATTATGAGAACATCAGTTCGAGAAAGAAGGCAGCTAGAAAGGTATAGTCCATCTGCTTTTTTTCAAACTTTGCTTTATCTATTTATGATGATGATCCCAAAACTATGATGGAAGCAGTAGATTCAGAGGATGGAAAACTTTGGAAAGAGGCCATGGTTGATGAAATGGAATATTTGCACAAAAATGAGGCTTGGGATCTAGTGGAGTTGTTGGCTGGAAGGAAAGCCATTGGCAACAAATGGGTGTTTAAGAAGAAGATGAATGCAGAAGGAAAGGTGGAGAAATACAACTCTCGGTTGGTATAAAAAGGTTATTCTCAGGTGTCAGGAATTGATTTTAGTGATATTTTTTCTCCTGTTGTCAAGGTAGCTTCTATTAAATTACTTTTATTTGTTGTTGTCTCTTTTGATTTTGAGGTAGAATAGATGGATGTGAAGACAACATTTCTCCACGGGGATCTGGAAGAAGAGATCTACATGAATAAACATGAAGGCTTTGTGGTGAAGGGTAATAGAGAATTGGTATGTATGTTAAAAAAGTCTTTGTATTGGTTAAAACAGTCACCAAGGATGTGGTATCATAAATCTGATACATTTATACAGGGACTTGGCTTCACCAGAAGCAAAGAAGATCAATGTGTATATATTAAATTAATTGGGGACCGTGTTATTTATCTGGTGTTGTAAGTGGATGATATGTTGTTGGTTGGAAATAAAAAAGAAATTATCTAGGATTTGAAGACCCAATTGTCCTCCAAATTCGACATGAAAGATCTTGGTGCTCCAAACTATATTTTGGGCATGGAAATTAAATGAGATCGGGTAAAGAGGAAGCTCTAGTTAAACTAGATGAAGTATGTCGAGACAATAATTCAAATGTTTAATATGTAGGATAGTAAACTGGTGAAGGTTCCTATTCCTCTAGGTGTAAAGTTATATGTTGAATAGTCTCCCAAGACACAAAAAGACGAAGAGGACATGTCGTGTGTTCCATATGCAAGTGCAGTGGGTAGCCTAATGTATGCAATGGTTTGTACTAGACCGAACATTTCACATGCAGTGGGAGTATTGAGTAGGTTTATGTCAAAACCAGGGAAGGAGCATTAGACAATAGTGAAGTGGGTTTACAGGGATTTGCGTGGCACTAATGATTATGGTTTGTGCTACCAAGGAAGACCAGGATTGTACATATTTTAGGACATCCATGGCTTTGTTGATGTGGATTGGGTTGGAGATCTAGATTAGAGAATATCTACAAGTGGGTATGTGTTTAACCTATTTGGAGGTGCAGTTAGTAGTGGAACTTTCAACTACAGAGGAAGAATACATGGCAGCCACTCATGCAAGCAAGGAAGTAGTTTGGTTGAGAGATTGTGTTCTAGTATGGGGTTAGTATAGCGAGCTATAAGGATAGACCGTGACAGCCAAAGTGCAATTTTTTTGGCAAAGAACCTTGTTTACCATTTAAAGACAAAGCACATTGTTGTTCAGTATCACTTTGTGAGGGATATGGTTGAGGATAAAAAGGTGTTTCTAGTAAAGGTGGACACTTTGAAGAATACTGAAGATACGTATACAAAGTTTGTGAGCACTAAGAGGCTCTCTTGGTGTAGAGAAACAATGGGCACTACAAGGCTGAACCAATGACTAAGCTCTCTTGTGGCCCCCTATGGAAAGAAAACAACAAGTGGGATAATTTTAGGTGTGTGTTATATTCTTTCCATGACTACCCCATGCACAGACGACTCACAGTGGGGGCGGTAGTCCCCCCTGTACGTTGCGTCGGGCATAGCAAGGGGATCAA
>APFE031308444.1:11075-32519 GCA_000404065.3 Pinus taeda | reverse complement strand
GCTCCACTATAAAGGGGTAAGTAGGGGAGCGATATCCCCCCTGCACGAGGTCTATAGTAGTGCCCCTGGAATTTTTTATTTTTGGACCTTATATTAGGTGGCCAGATCTACCTATGTTTTTGTGCATAGATTTCGCACATGGTTCTGGGCATGATGGTTTTCTGTCCATGGTATTTTGTAGATCCGTTCAAGGTAGTTATGGTTATGTTCTAATCCAAGGTTAATGGATTGGAGTCTATAGATGCTTCGGTAGTATATATATGTATTGTAACATTGAAAGGAATATAATGAAAAATCAATTTAGTAGTCCCGATTTTGGGATCTAGGGGAAAATATCTATGTATTTATGTTTTATGTTTTATGCTCTTGTCATTGTTTATTTTCTGTTTTTTTTAGAATTCGTATGCAGGTAATTTATGTGTGGGGTTAAAACCTAAATTTGGTTTCATAGTTGTTTCAGCTTCAAGGCGGCGCCTTTGTTGTTGAGGGGTTTTGCTCGGGCCAGTGGTTGACACTGTTTAGTGGGAGATCTGTAGGATTGATTCTTGTGGTGAAAGAAGATGGCAAGCATTGGAGAGATAGACATCGACAAATTTAATGGTTAGAGTTTTGAGTTGTGGAAACTCAAGATGGAGGATCTGCTGGTGGATAAAGATCAGTGGATCATGGTAGGCTCGGGTACTAAACCAACAACAATGTCAGCTGAAGACTAGGCAAAGTTCGATCGGAAGGAAAAGAGCACAATACGATTGTGTGTCTCAAATCTAGTATTGTTGAATGTATTAGGGGAAGCTTCGACGAAGGCTTTGTGTGACAATTTAGGGGCTTTTTACCAATCTAAGTCTCTGGTGAATAAACAGTTCGTACGAAAAAATCATTATAACCTAAGGACGAAATATGGAGACTCGATGACAGAGCATCTGAATGCCTTTAATGCTGTGGTAAGTGAATTATTATTTGTTGATATTAAAATTTAGATGAAGATAATTGCATCAGTTTGTTGTATTCTCTACCAGATTTTTGGGATGGTTTGGTTGTTGTAATAGGTAGCAATGCAATTACCTTGCAGTTTGATGAAATAATCTCATCCTTGTTGTCGGAGGAGATGAGACGGAAAAATATGGAGGGCCAGAATGGTGATGCCTTGTTCGTATGAGGAGGTTCCCAAAAAAAAAAAAAATCCTCGGGTGAGAGGTCTAAATCTAGAGGGAGATCTAAATCTCCAGGAAAACCTGTAAAAGTGTGATGGAAATGCAAAAAGGAAGGGCGCTTCAAAAGGGACTGTAAATCTAAATCTCCCGAGAAAGGAAATGGATTTGATGATGCTCCTTCTGCAGAGGCAAAAACCACCTTAGATGAAGGTGGGGATGTGTACTTGGCTTCTTCTTCAAGTACACATGTAGATCATGAGGCATGGTTGATTGACTCGGGTGCATCCTTTTACTTCACTCCCCATAGAGAGTGGTTCTGCGAGTATGAGAAAATAATGGTGCTGGTGTCTTCTTAGGGGATGATAGGAAGGCTAGAATCATTGGTCGAGGAAAATTCAAGTGGAAGTTGCAAGGTGGAATGATTAGAACACTTCCGAGTGCTCTTCATATACTTGTATTGGCCATAAATATAATTTTTGTAAGAAAGTTGGATGATGAAGGTGTAAAAATAGTGTTCGAGAAATATACCTGCAAGATGGTTCGGCGAGCTCTGGTATTGATGTGGGGATTTTGGATTGGAAATCTATACAAGCTTTAGGGTAGCACTGATATTGATGGGTGCAATAGTTTTGTGATTCATGAAAGTGGAGCAAAAAATCTAGTGGTCTCTAGAGAAAATACCATGCTATGGTATCAAAGGCTTGGACATATTGGAGAGAAGGACCTTCGAATACTTCATGGTAATGTTATGGTAGAAGGTATGTCTAATTTCTCTCTGGATTTTGATTTCTGTGAAAATTGTGTATATGGGAAGCTGAATCGGGTGAGTTTCCCTTATGGTGCTAAGAGGGTGAAACAGATACTAGAACTTGTGCACAATGATGTGTTTGGACCTGTGTCGGTTCCATCACTGGGTAATTTTGTGTATTATGTATCATTTATAGATGAATTCTCAAGGAATACATGGATATATTTCCTCAGGAATAAATCTGAAGTCTTTGACAGGTTTTAATAATTTAAGGTTCTAGTGGAAAACTAGATAGAGAAGAAGATAAAGGTGTTGAGGACAGATAACGGTGGAGAGTTTTGCAAGAAAGAATTTGAAGAATTTTGTAAGAAGTGTGGTATAGCACGCCAAAATACTACTCCATACACACCTCAACAAAATGGATTTGCAGACAGAATGAATAGGACGTTGATCGAAAAGGCATGAAGCTTGCTTAGTGGTGCCAAGTGAGGACAAGAATTATGGGCAGAGGCAGTGGAGACTGCATGCTACGTGGTCAACATATCACCTTCATTAGTGTTGGAAGAGACGACTCCACAAGAGGTATGGAATAGTAAGAAACCTTCTATTTCATATTTGAGGGTATTTGGATGTGATGAATATGTGCATGTTCTAAAGTAGAAGAGAACAAAGTTGGATAGTAAATTTGGAAGGTGCATCTTTATTGGGTATAAGGATGGTTTAAAAGGTTATAAGATTTGGAACCTAGAAATAAGGAAGGTTGTGTACAACTAAGAAGTGGTGTTTAGAGAGGTGAAATATGTTATTAAACATGAAGTCCTACCAAAGGAACTTGAGAAGATAGAGTTTGAGATAAAGGAGGAATAATTTGACTCTACAACGGAAGAGGAATTAGAAGATGAAGAGGCACAAACTCTAGATGTGAGATGGTCATTTCAAGAAAGAAGGCAGCGAGAAAGGTATAATCCATCTCCTTTCTATTAAATTTTTTTGTATCTATTACTGATGATGATCCCAGAACTGTAATCGAAACGGGAGATTCAGAGGATGGAAAACTCTAAAAAGAGGCCATGGTTGAAGAAATGGCATCTTTGCACAAAAATGAGGCTTGGGATCTGGTGGATTTGTCGACTAGAAGGAAACCCATTGGCAGCAAATGGGTGTTCAAGAAGAAGATGAATTTAGAAGGCAAGATGGAGAAATACAAAGCTCAATTGGTAGAAAAAGGTTACTCAGAGGTGTAGGGAATTGATTTTTTGTGATATTTTTTCTATTAGATTACTTGTATTCTTTACTGTTGCTTTTGATTTTGAGGTAGAATAGATGGATGTGAAGACAACATTTCTTCACAGGGATCTGGAAGAAGAGATCAACATGAAGAAACCTAAAGTATTTGTGGTGAAGGGTAATAAATAATTGGTATGCAAGTTAAAAAATTCTTTGTATGGGTTAAAACAGTCACCAAGGATGTGGTATCAGAAATTTGATACATTTATATGGGGACTTGGCTTCACCAGAAGCAAAGCAGATCATTGTGTGTATTTTAATTTAATTTGTGACCATGTTATTTATGTGGTCTTGTATGTGTATGATATGTTGCTGGCTAGAAATGACAAAGAAATTATCTAGGATTTGAAGACCTGATTTTCCTCCAAATTCGACATGAAATATCTTGGTGTTGCTAACTATATTCTCGACATGGAAATTAAATTAGACCAGGCAAAGAGGAAGCTCTAGTTAAACCAAAGGAATTATGTCGAGACAATACTGCAAAGGTTTAATATGCAGGATAGTAAACCAATGAAGGTTCCTATTCCTGTAGGTGTAATGTTATTTGTTAAACAATGTCCCAGGACACAAGAAGAGGAAGAGGACATGTCTCATGTTCCATATGCAAGTGCAGTTGGTAGCCTAATGTATGCAATGGTCTGTACTAGACCATACATTGCAAATGTAGTGGGAGTATTGAGCAGGTTTATGTCAAAACCATGGAAGGAGCATTGGATAGCAGTGAAGCGGGTTTTCAAGTATTTGTGTGGCACTAGTGATTATGGTTTGTGCGACCAAGGACGACCAGGATTAGATAGATGTTTGGACATCATTGGCTTTGTTGATGTAGACTGGGCTGGAGATTTTGATCAAATAAGATCTACAACTGAGTATGTGTTTAACCTATTTGGAGGTGTAGTCAGTTGGATGAGTAAGAGACAATCTATAGTGGCATATTCAACTACAGAGGTAGAATACATGGCAGCCACTCATGCAAGCAAGGAAGTTGTTTGGTTGTAGAGATTGTGTTCAAGTATTGGGTTAGTACAACGAGCTATAAGGATATACTATGACAGCCAAAGTAAAATTTTCTTGGCGAAGAACCATGCGTATCATTCAAAGACAAAGCACATTGATGTTCAATGTCACTTTGTGATGGATAGGGTTGAGGATGAAAAAGTGTTGCTAGTAAAGGTGGACACTTTGAAGAATATTGCAAATGCATTGAAAAAGTATGTGAGCACTGAGAAGTTCTCTTGGTGTAGAGAAACAAGGGGCATTTCAGGGCTGGACCAATGACTAAGCTCTCATGTGGCCCTCTATGGAAAGAAAACAACAAGTGGGAGAATGTTGGGTGTGTGATATGTTCATTCCATGACTATACCTTGCATGGGGGGGTCACGTAGGGGGGTGATAGCCCCCCTACGTGAGGTCCAGGGAAGAGCCCCTGGAATTTTTTTTTTTTTTTGAGCCTATTCTAGGTGGTCGAACCTATCTATGGTTTTGGGCATGATGGTTTTATGTCCATGGTATTTTGTAGATTCGTTCAAGGGAAATATGGTTATGTTCTAATCCAAGGTTAATGGATTGGGGTTTATGGATGCTTCAGCATGTATATATATGTATTGTAACATTAAAAGGAATATAATGAAAAATCAATCTGGTAAATCAATTTGGTAGTCCCGGTTTTTGGATCCAAGGGAAAATATTTGTGTATATCTGTTTTATATTTTGTGCTCTCGCCATTGTTTATTTTCTATTTTTTTTAGAATTTGTATGCAGGTAATTTTTGTACGGGATTAAAACCTATATTGTTAAGGTAAGATTTTTTCTCGTAGGGTACCATAATCCAAAGTCAAGAGCATCTTCAGGTATCTAAATATTCTCTTTACAACTAGCATATGAGATTCCTTAGGGGCTTATTGGAATCTTGCCACTATTTCTACTATCTGCATAATGTTTGGTCATGAAGTTATTAGATACAAAATAGCTCCAAGCATTGATATATAAAGAGTAGCATCTATCATAGGATATTCATCATCCTTAATTAGCTTGCAACCTATAATCGCAGGTGTGCTCACAACAACACATTCTTCCATCCCAAATCGCTTAAGCATATCTATGAGATATTTTGTTTGTGATATGAACATACCTTCTTTGGTTTGATTTACTAGAATTCCAATAAAGTAAGATGAATCACCAATCATTGAAATTTGAAATACTTTTGACGTGTTTAGGAAAATGTATGACTCATTTCACCAATGTTGCTCCCAAAAATCAGATCATCCACATATACCAGTGTGATTAACAGGATGTCTTTCTCCATCTTCATGTAAATATTACTTCCTGAAACTCCTTCCTTGAAGCCTTGTTGTTGAATATAGATCAAGTCTAGCGTTCCAAGCTCTTTGAGATTGCTTTAATCCACAAAGGGCCTGCTTCAATTTGCAAACAAAATATCTTCCTTTTGTTAAGTCAAACCCTTCTCGTTGTTCCATGTATACTTCTTCCTTTAGATCACCATTTAGAAATGTTGATTTTACGTCCAATTGATAAACTTTGAAGCCTTTAAAGCAAGAAAATACCAAAAACATTCTTATGGCTTCTAATTGGGCAACAAGAGTGAAGATTTCTTCAAAGTCAATTCCTTTAATTTGAGAGCTCCCCTTGCACACCAACTTTGTCGTATTTCTGATGATTTGTCCCTCTTTATTCATTTTATTCCTATACTGATCTGAACTTAAACAGGAACTCAAAAACTTACAGATATAATCATAATCATAGAGATGTATCAGAAAAACACTTCGTTTCATTAATAGAAAAGTACTAAACTATGCTTACAAACATAATGGAAATAAGATAGCTCGGGCAATGGTAGCTTATCTCTAAGAAGAGATGTGGCGGCTAAATGCCGCTGAATTGTGTTACAATTAGGCTCAAGGGCTTATTTATTATTTGAAAACATGAGAAAACCATAAACAACCAAAACTCTGACCCTGGGAGATGTAACACCAAGAATTTGTGGGCCCCGTTGGGGTTACTTAGGAAGCTAACTTCCTGGGGTTGTAACTTGGTCATATTATCTCTGTTTAGCGCGTACGATACCTTGTTGGAAATGTCTCTATGATTACTACAGGTTTCACTATGGGCTTGTGCCCACAACTATGGGCCTGCTGCGGACCTCGAAAAAAATGCCATTTAGGGGGTCAAAACTGCTCTGGAAGTTCAAGACGCGAAAAACTACTAAAAATAGTAAATGCTTAAATAAACAAGGAAGCATATGAAACTGACTAGCGGGTCTACGTGGAATAAGCAGGTGGCCACCAATATCCACCTAGATCATTCCTCCCCCTTTAGGAAGCAATGGTCCCCATTATGTGTAGAGCCTCCATGAGGTGAGTAAATTTTTGTTGAACCTAGTCCCTAGTGAACCACTTTCCCCGGTGAAGGAGTTGGCCTACTTTGAAAACTTGATATAGTTGTATCCTCTATTGGCGAGTGTTCTTGATCTGTGTTTCCCTTATTTGATTAGTTGTGGCTTGTTCCATGCAGTCAGAGTTGAGCTCTATTGGTGTGAGTTGTTTTGCAATGTCATATGTGTCCAACAATGGTGCAAAGTATGGCCGAAGGTGATCTACATTGAACACTGGGTGTAGACCAACGAAAGGTGGGATGTTGAGCTCGAAGGCATTGTCACCAATGCCCTTGGTGATGGTGTATGGCCCATATCGAAGCAAGTGAATCTTGTAGTGGGGTCCAGCAAGGTGCTCCTTCTGTAAATGTAGCCAAACTTTGTCACCCACCTCGAACTTGTGCGGCTCTCGATGTTGATCATGGCGCTGCTTGTACTTAGCATTGGCTCTGTCCAATATATCATGGACCTGTTGGTGGATGTTTTGAATGCGCTCAATGAAGTTGTTAGCCCTTTAATCTTCAAAGTGAACGTAGACGAATCTACCTGAGTGGTTGCAAATGGTATGGCCACATCAATGGGGCATAATGGCTGAAATCTTAGCCCTACCTGAAAGGGGTTGTGGCCTATTGAGTTGTTGAGAGGTATGTTGCAGTTGTGTTGGACATAGGGGAGACTTTCATCCCACATGCATGGATGCTTCAAGTTGTACATGCATAAAATGTGTACGATCATCCTGTTGACAACCTCTATTTGGCCATCAGTTTGGGGATGGAAAGTCGTGGACTTAGTAAGTTTTGTATCTAGCATTGACCAAAGACTTGACTAAAATGCACTCAAGAATATACTGTCCTAATTTGAGACAATGGGCTATGTGATCCCAAAGTGCACCCAAATTCACTTAAAGAAGAGCTTAGCAGTGGCCTATGCTGTGATACTCTTCTTGCAGGCCGCCATGATGGCCATCTTAGAGAATTTTTCGACGACCATGAAAATGAAATCATTGTCGTACTTAGTAGAAGGAAGGCTCGACATGTAATCCATGGACATAGATTCCCAAGGTAGGCTAGAAGTAGGTAGAGGAGTATACAGGCCTTGCTTCTTCATGGTTGGTTTGAGAATTGCTAAGGTAGTGTAGGATCTAATGTACTTCCCAACATCCTGATGAAGTTTCGGCCAATAAAAATACTTCTGCAATACCGCCATTATTTTCTATACTCCGAAATATCTAGCGACCCAACTGTAGCGTTCCTCCCAAATCATCTTGGCACGCTCACTTGAAGGAAAACATATGTGTCCTAGGTGGCATAATAGTGCATCCTGAAGGTGAAAATTTGGAACTTGCTTCCCTTGCAGGAGTGTCTGGCATATGCTACCGAATTATGGATCACTCTTGTAAAGATGCAGCCACCCTGATGTATCGTGCCCACAGAATTCGAGCACCGTGATCAGCACCATGACTGGTCCAGCTAACGCAATCAACAACATTATTCATGTTTCCCTTCTTATACTTAATGTTCAAATGGAATTGTTTCAAATAGGTGGAAAATTTCTGATGGTGATTGTTTTGTGAATTCCCTTATGTTTGTATGAACTGTAGAGGTTGGTGGTCTGCGTGGATGACCATTTCCTTCCCCAGAATGTAATGCTTCCATTGACGGAAGGCCTGCACAATGAAATACATTTATTTTTTGTAAGTGGGGTACTTTTAGACTGTTCCTGAGAGTGTCTCATTATGGTAAGCCATTGGATGCCCATGTTGAGTAAGAACCACACCAATAGCATAGTCAGAGGCATTTTTTTCAATATCAAATGGTTGTTGCAGGTTTGGTAATGTGAGAACTGGTGCAGAACAGAGGCGATTCTTCAACTCAGAGAACACTTTTTGTTTGGTTTCTGACCAAAAAAACTTTTCTATCGCTCCACCCTTGGTGACTTGACTTAAAATGCCAAGTGATATGAGAGAACCCCAACACAAACCTATGATAGAAATTTTCAAGACCCAAAAAGTTGCAGAGCTCTATTAGAGTGGTTGGGACTAGCCAATCCTGAATGAATGTATCTTGGATGGGTCCACATGTACACCCTTCTCATCAATAATGTACTCCATATATTTAACCTGGTTCAAACCAAAGGTGCAATTCTCCAAGTTAGCACGCATCTTGTGTTTGCGCAGGGTTTGAAGGACCTGTCGAATATGGTGGAGGTGCTCTACCCAACTCTGGCTGAAGATCAAGATGTCATCTAAATACACCACCACGAATGCATTGTTGAAGGGTCAGAATATGTCGTCCATCAGTCTCATGAAGGTTGCCGAGGTCGTTCGTCAATCCGAACGGCATGACCAACCATTCGAAAAGACCCTCCTTGGATTTGAAGGCAATCTTCCATACATCAGAGGGTTCGATAGGCACCTAATGATAACCTGACTTCAAATCAATCTTGCTGAAATATTTGCTCCCCTTGAGCTGGTCTAGAAGGCCATCAATTTGGGGGATTGGGTACTTATTTTGGACAGTGATCTTGTTCAACACCTGATAGTCAATACAGAGCCTCCAAGTCCCATCTTTGTTTTGTACCAATACAATCAAGCTCCAACAAGGTGATGAGCTTGGCCTCATGTGCCCTTTTTGCAATAGTTCTTGAATCCGCCTCTTGATCTCACCGTTCTCCATAACAGAGCGTTGATAGATCAATCTATTGGGAAGTGGCGTGCCTGGGGTCAGGTAGATAGAGCACTTGACCTAACAGTGTAGAGGTACCCCTATGGGTGAGGTGAAAATATCCTTGTACTCCTCCACAACCTTGTCCATCTATTGTTGTTGTGTAGAGGAGCCCTTCCTGGAAGTCGTGGCCACAACCTTCTTCTTGCCCTGGGGGCAAATCATAAGGAAAACAAATTTCCTAGTCTGGGAAATTATCTTACTGCATTGCTTTGTAGTGATCAAAGAGAGGGCAGTAGGCGGGCCTACCTCTGGTATCATGTACAACTTATTAATCAAAGTAATAATCATAAAGCGAGGTCTAGACTCATACACAACATGCCGTTTCCACAAGTATGGTTGCCCTAATAATACATCACAAACTTCAAGAGGATCAACGTCACACAATACCTCATTCGCAAAGGGCTTGATGTTGTAGGGAAGGCAGCATTGTTGGCTGACCTGAAGATCTCATCCTTGGTGAAGCCACATGATGGTGTACGGTTGTGGATGTGTTATAGTCTTTAGGGCCAGTTGCTTCATGGCCTTTGTTGAAATGAGGTTCTTTTGGCTCCTGCTGTCGACAATGAACTGCAACAGAGAACTCTTCACCCACATTTGTGATTGGAAGAGGCATTCCCCTTCCTCTGGATCTTCGGGCTCAATATTCTCGACCTTGGTGGTGGCCACGGTGCCACTAGGCTAGGCTCTGCATCAACGATTTGCTTCCCTTTGTCAGTTCCCTTATCGAGTTAAGATTCAAAGTCGAAACCTGTCTATGATTCAAAAGCCGTCAGCTCAGCCACGAGTGACTGCTTGACTTAACACTCACTTGTATTGTGAGTGGAGCTCTTATGGAACGCACACCATTTTCCCGTGTCCTTCTTCATCTTCGGGGTGTTGTTCTTTGCTTGCGTCTTCAGCGGGTTGTCCTGAGTAGCGTTGCATTGGCTTGGTCCTTTGTTCTGTGGTTTGGGGGTGTCTTTTCCTTGCTTTGGATTCGTAGATCCAAAGTCCTGCTTCATATGTTTAAACTTTTTCTCAATCTTGACAGCGTATCAATACGCCGTGCCAAACGAGGAAATGTCCATGAACTCCATCTCATCCTGGATGTGTTTGTGTAGACAATCATGGTACTTGAGCACCAAATGTCGCTCAGTATCCTTAATACCCAGCTTCCTGTGAAGGGTATGGAAAGTATTTGTGAAATCTGGCACATCTTGGTCCCTTCCCTACCGTAGTATGGTCCACTTTATGTATTTGTCTTCATAGCTCCCGACAGGGTAATATTGTTCCTTGATAGCGTATCGAAAAGAATTCCAAGTGGGTGCGGCTAAAAATAGTGAGGGTTCACTCTCTTCCTTTTGTTCACAGTAGGTTTCCAACCAATCCTTGACATGTGGGGCGGCGTTAAGAAGTGAAAAAAAGTAATCTTTTCACGATTGGAAAAGTCATGAACTGAAAAACATCCCTCCAATAGATTTAACCATTTATCTACAATGTCTACATCTATCAAGCCTTCGAATATGGGGATATCAAAGTTAACTTGTACCTTAAAAGGAGTGGTGCCTCCAGAGTAGTTGCTAGATGAAGATGCATCACCTATGGGTAACCATCGAAGGATCTAGGCAAAGTTATCCATTATCGTGTCCCTTTGTCACTCAAGGGATTCCTCAAGCAACATTTTGAAAGGATCTCTTGCCCCCTCGTCTTAATTTTCTTCTGCCATGAGAGGTCGTCGGGTTTTGAGAGGTTGATATTGTAATGGTTCAACTAGATCAAACCCTAACTCCTTATACCCCAATCTCGTTGAGGACATGCAAATAAAAATAGAGAAAGAGCAAACCGCTCTAATACCACTGATCCGAACTTAAACAAGAATGCAAAAACTTACAGATATAATCATAAACATAGATATGTAGTAGAAAAACACTTCATTTCGTTAATAGAAAAATTCAGAACTATGCTTACAAACAAAATGGAAATAAGATAGCTTGGGCAATGGTAGCTTATCTCTGAGAAGAGATGTGGTAGCTACATGCCTCTAAACTATGTTACAATGAGGCTCAAGGGCCTATTTATTATTGGAAAACATGAGAAAACCCTAAACAACCAAAACCCTAACTCCATGAGATGTAACACCAAGAATTTGTGGGCCCCGTTGGGGTTAGTTGGGCAGCCAACTTCTCGGGGTCGTAACTTGGTCATATTATTTATGTTTGGTGTGTATGATGCCTTGTTGCAAAGGTCTCTATGAGTACTACAAGTTTCACCGCATGCCCCTTGCCTATGGCTATGCACCTACCGCGGACCCAAAAAAAACGTCGTTTAGGGGGTCAAAACTGCTCCGAAAGCTCACGACCATCAAAACTGCTAAAAATAGTACATGCTGAAATGAACAAGGAAACAGATGAAACTAACTGGGGGGCCTAGGTGTAATAAGAAAGTGGCCACCAATATCCACCTGGATCATATACACCCACTTGGTTCCTGTGGCACTCTCATCCTTTGGATGAGGTATTAGATTGCCATATTCCATTCTTTTCGATTTGATACATTTTTTCTTCCATTGATTTTATCCATTGAGGGTCCTTACTTGCTTGAGTGAAATTTTATGGTTCTATTGTGGATAATAAGACAATATAATTTATTTTTAGTGTACTTGTCATATTACTTTGATTTTGTATTCCACCATCTACATCACCAATAATTTGATCTTCCAGATAATGTTTTCGAATGAACTTTACCCTTGATGGAGTTTGAGATGGCTCCTTTTGATTTTCCAACTCTTTTTCTTCTTTTGTAACATCTTCTTCTCGATATCCATGGATATGATCTTCTTCATTGATTTCAAATTCTTTTTCAAGAAGATCCTCATCAATCTTTACATCAATACTTTCAACTATCTTTCGCAAATGATTTTTGTAGCATTTGTAGGCCTTGCTTCTTGTAGAGTATTAAAGAAATATTCCTTCATCAACCTGAGAATCAAACTTGCCTAGTGAATCATCATTTATCTTCATAAAACACTTACTTCCAAATATTATGAAATATTTCACTAAAGCATGTCTTCCTTTCCATAATTCATATGGATTTTTGAAAATATTCACCAAGAGTTATGCCCTATTCATAGTATATATTGTTGTCCCAATCGCTTCTTTCCAAAATTTAGGTTTTAAATAAATTGATAATAGCATTGTTCTTGTAGTATCTTGTATGGATTTTTTCTTTATTTCAACCACTCCATTTGTTGTGGATTCCTAGCAACAGATAGTTCCCTCTTGATTCTACATGTGTCTAATGAAAAATACCCACATTATTCTAGTATAATCATCTATAAATAATATAATGTACCTTTATCCTTCTAGAGCTAGAGTTTTGGTTGGCCTACATAGATCTACATGAATGATTTCTGGAGGCTTGGAAGATGAGCATTCCTTTGTCTTGAAGTTGGTCATTGTTTGCTTTCCATGTTGGCATGGTGCAAAAATAGCCTTTTCAAGTTTTGAAATTACGACGATATCTCTCACTACTTAAGTTTTGCTAATATTCACCAAGTTATTGAAGTTTAGATGTCCCAATTGCTCGTGTTTTCATCTACTTGACTCATGTAACATTTTTCCTCTTGAATTTCACTGAGAATGTATACATTATCTATTGTTCTTACTCCTATTCCCACAAGTTTTCCTGAAGAATACCTTCTTATATCAAAATCCTTGTTACAAAAGATGATATCATGTCCTTGGTCACTTATTTGGTTGACGCTTAGAATATTATGCTTAAGTCCTTCAACGAATAGTGCATTTTATGCTTTTTCTTGACCACTTATGAGACTCATTATGCCTTTACTAGAAATTTTTGTAGGTCCCCTTCCAAAAATCACATTTCCATCCTTCGTGTTTAGCGATATGAACTTATTTTGATCACCATTCATGTGCTCAGAACATCCACTATATACAAACCATTTGTTTTCCTCAATTTGTGCACACGGATCTAGGACGTACTTTTCAAGGGTGGGTTCTCTAGTCTTCCTTCTCCATATCCTTTCTCTTGTTTCTAGTGGACAATTTTGTGCTTCATGACCTGGATTATTGCATTTGGAGCATTATAGACTATACATTGAAATAGGAGAAAATGAATTGTAAGTCTTGACTTGATTTTGTCTTCTTGAATCAATAGCCTTATTTTGGTTATTAGTCCCGTAGTTTCAAGAATCAACATTATCACCTCCATAAGCTTTGCAATACTCAGCTTGATGACCAAATTTTTTATAAAGGAAATAGTGGCCAAGAAAAATAGTTTGATACTTGTTGATATAAGCTTTGCCTGATGTGACATTTATTTCTGGATAAGATGGCCTCTCTTTCCTTGTGGTGAAAATAGCAACAAAAATTGATAAAAATAGAATCCAGAAATTCTAGTTTAATTTGTTCTTGAATTAAATTGAGAATTAAAATCAAATTTTATTCTCATAGCAACTTGTAATAGTTAACTAGAGTGAGTTGACTTAATTAACTTAGGAATTTCGAGTTGGAAGTCTTTCTGAAGTCATGTATATGTTCTCCCTATATTATAGGGGTCCAAGATGAGTCAAGTATGAGTGATAATTAGTTAACTCAACGTACCGAGTTAAGTCCAGTTAAATTAGTTCCAAACTATCTGAGGAACTAATAGTGAGTTAACAGTCAGTTGATGCATTAGTGCACTCAACAGGTGCTACTCTAGTTAACTGAGGATTCCCTCATCAAAAACTCATGCATGTCAATTCTGAGAAAGATCCAGTTGAGACTAGAGTGCAGGGACAATGTACTATTTGTTGTATAATTTTCTGAGTTGTACTGATAGTGCATGCAATCAAGAATTGATCCTTGAAGAGATTGCGCAGTTTTGGATGAGGAATTTCCCTTTAAATACGGGCTAATTCTCTCAAGAGTTGTGCAAAGAAATAGAAGATTGGAGGCTTGGAAAATTGGCTAAGTATTGTCCAAAGGAAGTCATCAAGTGGAGGATAGGAAATACTTATGTCGATAAAGCTCAAGGTTTAGCAGATCATATTGTATTCATCTGAATGCTTTGACCAAGGGCGCAAGGAAATAGGGACTTGGAGAGCTGGAGAATTAGCTAAGTGTTGGCCAACAATTTGCTTGTGCATTGGAGATTGATTTTACTAAGTGTTGGGATTTTTCTTGTGAGAACAAGCATTGTAATCTCATCTTGATTTTCTTATTAATGCAATACAGATAGTCGAGTTTTGAGTTGCAGCTTTCCCCAGATACTTATTGTGTTATGTGCCTTTTATTATCTTCCTCTTGTCAATTATTGTTTTGCTCGATATTTATGTGCTTCTGATGTAAATAGTAGAAGTAGATTCTTGTCTCTTGTTTTAGTAGATTACATGAGATTGTGAATCTACAGGAAGATCTACATGGTATCAGAGCTGAGAACGATTTACTAGAGGAGATTTCAAAGTTTTGAGTTTTGGGCCACAAGTTTGCATAACAGATTTGAAATTTGTGGAAAATTTTTAGAAACAAATATCAGACTTGGATTCTTCACGAAAAAAATACCCAAATTCAAAACAAACAAACAAAAATCAGTTGAATCAAAGTTCGGATGAGGGAGATATTGTTGATTTAAAATCAACTCTTTTTCCAGAAAATTTCATGACGGCAAGATAGATGAAATAGATTTGTGTGCTAGCCAAGAACCTATATGCTCTTGAGGTTCAAGTTGCATGCAAATCCTTGAGGAGCAAGGAAAAGGCTAGAGACTTGGTGGTTGAGAGGGAGTGTAAATTACCTCTCAACATGCAGCCCCAGAAGAAGCACTCTCAGACAATTATGGAGCAACCACAATTGAAGTTGAGAGGAGACTGAGTGGAGGCATCCAGTCATTCAGAGACCTCCAGTAGGGGGGAATTCTCAGCCAAGTGGGCAGAGGGATCACATGCAAGCATACCTCAAGTGTGAGGTGGGGCAATTTGAAGTGATTGTCCCAAGAGGGATGAAATTGGGCAGGGTCCATTGAGTGGTATTATCTCATGGATCGTACCTTGCTACGAGAGCCCAAAGTAAATAGTAATGAGAGGAATTAGTGGGATTGATGCAGTTAGAGATCAAAGTGACAGGGGCTAGAGAACTCGGATACTAAATAAGCATAGAGAGGGTTGAAAACAATGCATAAAGACAGAGTCAATAGAAGCACAGGGTTTTCAGTCGACAGAGGCAACAACAGTCAAAGACTTTGATGACAGAGGCATCGTTCTGATTCAGGTTGGATGTTTTTTGGTTTTGGAGTTGTTGGAGCAACAACACTAGGAAGAAGTGTTGCATGCAGAACATTCTGAAGGTTCATGATCACGATCGAGTTGAATTCGTTTCTTGTTGAGAGGGTGTGTTGAAAATAACAACAAGAAATGATAAAAATAGAATCCAGAAATTCCAGTTTAATTTGTCCTTGAATTAAACAGAGAATTAAAATCTAATTTCATTCTCATAGCAACTTGTAATAGTTAACTAGAGTGAGTTGACTTAGTTAACTTAGGAATTTTGAGTTGGAAGTCTTTCTGAAGTCATGTATATGTTCTCCCTATTTTATAGGGGTCCAGGATGAGTTAAGTATGAGTGGTAATTAATTAACTCAGTTTACTGAGTTAAGTCTAGTTAAATTAGTTCCAAAATATTTGAGGAATTAATAGTGAGTTAATAGTCAGTTGATGCATTAGTGCACTCAACTAGTGCTACTCCAGTTAACTGAAGATTCCCTCATCAGAAACTAATGCATGTCGATTCTGAGAAAGATCCAGTTGAGACTAGAGTGCAGGGACAATGTACTATTTGTTGTATAATTTTCTGAGTTGTACTGATAATGCATGCAATCAGGAATTGATCCTTGAAGGGATTGCGCAGTTTTGGATGAGGAATTTCCCTTTAAATACGGGCTAATTCTCTCAAGAATTGTGCAAATATTAGAATCTTGGAGGCTTGGAAATTTGGCTAAGTATTGGCCAAAGGAAGTCATCAGGTGGAGGATAGGAAATACTTATGCAGGATAAGCTTAATGTTGAGTAGATAATATTGTATTCATTCAAATTATTTGACCAAGAGCACAAGGAAATAGGGACTTGGAGAGATGGATAATTGGCTAAGTGTTGGCCAAGAGTTTGCTTGTGAGTTGGAGATTGATTTTACTAAGTGTTGGGATTGTTCTTGTGAGAACAAGAATTGCAATCTCATCTTGATTTTCTGATTATGCAATACTTATACTGGGGTTTTGAGTTGTGGCTTTCCCTCGATACTTATTGTGTTATGTGCCTTTGCTTATCTTCCTCTTTTCAATTATTGTTTTGCTTGATATTTATGTGCTTCCGTTGTAAAGAGTAGAAATAGATTATTGTCTCTTGTTTTAGTAGATTACATGAGCTTGTGAATCTTCAAGAGAATATACACCTTGGATTATTGTGAAGAGGTCCTTTTGGTGTGTTGAACTGCTTCTAACTTCTTGTATGATTACAAAGAGAATTACCATAACTTCTTGGTACTTATTCATGGTGGAAACTAATGTTCCATGTTGAATTAGATGATTCACCTGTATAGCCAAGTCTTGATTTGTCATGTTGTGGTCTTTGAGTGTTGAGGATGACATCTAGGGTTTTAGAACTTTTCAAGCTTTTCTTGATCTTATCCAAATACCCTTTTAGAGAAACAAATTCAGCTTCTAATTTCTCATAGGTCTCTTTCTTTTTCCTTAGCTTGTTGTTCAATACTTATTCCATATTCTTTGCTTCTTCTTTATCAGTTTTGAGAGAGATTATTTCTTGTGGTAACCATCCATTCTTTTTCCTTAGTTTTTCATTCTCTTCAATGAAACTAATCAATAATTCATCCACATTTCCGTCTTCTTCTTCTTCAGTTTATCTATGTCATCTATGAAGGTCGTGAATGATACTTCTCTACTTCCTTCATAATTATCATCTTCATTAGAATTATCACTAACTTGCTTGGAGAAGAAATTTCTTTTGTTTGAGCCTTTCTTCTTGAATGTTCTTTTCTTAGGTTCATCTTCATCAAAATCATAATTTTGTTGTTTAGAGAAGATCTTTTTGTTTGAACCTTTATTTTTGAAAGACCTTCTTTTGGGTTCAAATTCATCATCATTGTCATCCTTTAAAGGACACTTTGCACATTATGTCATATTTTTCCACATTTAAAACAAATGAGAGAGAACTTACCTTTGAGTTTGGATCCTTTCTTTAGCTTCTTGACAAATTGCACCAAATATGTTACAGTATCATAATCATCATTGTTGCAGTCATAACTCTTCCGCTTCCTTGATGTTTTTGATGCTTTGAAATAAACTTCTTTGTGAGTTGGGTTTCCTATTCTCAATTTGTATGCAATAAGAATTCCAAGAATCTCATCCATTTTCAAGTAATCCAAGTATTTCAATTCTTAAATGGCACTAAATTTGGCATCAAAGTGATCTTAGAATTTTATGGACAATTGTCTTCTCTTTGATGTCTTCACCTATTCCTTCGAGAGAATTGACAACTTCATCTACCCAGAGAAAGTAAGCAACAATGTCTTTTTCTTTTTTCATTTTGAGACTTTCAATTTTCCCTCTAAAGGTTTGGAGCTTTGCCTTCTTGACTTTGTCATCACCTTCATATATTCAAATGAGCTTATCCCACATATCATTAGTTATTTTAATATTTATCACTTTAGAGAATTCTGAATCTGATAGATCACTTGCTATAGAATTCAAATCCTTTTCATTTTCCACATATGCTTTCTTCCCATCAGGATCTGTTGGAAGAGGAGATGGGATTTTATTTATTAAAATAGTGAGAACTCAAATACTCTTATACAACAAATCAGGCTACAACATTGAACAAATCCAATCTTGTACTTGGTAAAAATGAGGACTCCAATCCTCTCAACAACTTCCAAGCTCCAACTTGGTCAAATCAAGAACTTTACAAAAAAAATCACTTACTTCAAAAATGACCTTCAAAATGTCTTCAATAGTACTTTAGGAAAATAGTTCAACAAGTCTAAAATTTTGCCTCAACAAGTATTCAAGAATGGTTAAACAAACCTCCAAAAATGCTTCATTTGATCTTCAAAGGTTCTTCATCAAGTCTTCAATTATAATCTTTAAAAATGCTCCATGGATGACTTCCAAACTGCTTCAATAAGATTGCTATAGAATTGACCTTTAGTCTGCTTCTAGGTTTTTTCCACAAGGGTTGAGTCACGACTTCAATAATAAGTCAAAGGTGCCTCCAAAGTATGCTCCAAATGAAGTCAAAGATCTTTTCAAGTGGGTCTAAGTTTAACTTCCAACAAGGCTGCAATTTTTCTGCTTCACAAGGCTTAGATGTCTGCACATGACAGGATTAAGGTTCTTCTTTAAAATATGCTCCAAATGACGAGGAAGATCAAGATTCCTTTTGTGATAGATCTGATCTGAAAATATAAGACAATAGAAATAAACCCAAGAAATAAGATAGAAATGCTTCTTTATTATCAAACCCTTATGGTAGGGCAACACCATACATTCACTCCTTAAGGAAGGAGAATACTCCACAAGCCATATGCTTGTGCATACAAGAATACTTCTCTTCATATCTCTCCATGTGGAGTCTCTAGCCTCTATATAGGCCTCATACATACAATACCATGCATCATTACCATGGTTTCCTCATACAATCAACTAATACCATGGGCCCCTTACATTATTATTAACTACTTGTGGTCCCTTACATGACATGGGTTAACCACCTTATTTATTACTATGGCCCATCCCATTATTACATTATTACCTTCGGTACCTCCCTCGGTACCCCATATTACCCCCCCTAGGGACATAACATTCCACCCCCCTTAGCATGTTTTGTCCCCGAAACATGGGAAGAACACAAATAATAAGATCTACTCAAAAGAGTAGTCCACTAATACCAAGCACGTGCATCTAGCCATCCAAGAGAAAGGTGAACCCTCGATCTCGCTGGTGCCTCGCTCGCTTGAGATGGAAGTTGATCGTGGCAGCTCTTCTGTGTTGATGTGTAGTAGGTGGATTGTCTCTCCTTTGTATCCATAATGTGACTCTTTGGTTTTCATCTTGATGGTTGTCTTGCGGGGTGATGTGGGTGATGATATGTTGAAGTTTTAACCCACGATGGCTTTTACTTGACTTCACCCTGCTGTGGTGCCTGTTGTGGTGTCTTCTTTTTCAATATGACTTCAGCCACTGAGCCTTCCTCTGATGTATCATCACTTGTAAACTTTCCTTCTGCAGTTTCTATTTGTGTTTGATTGTCGATCATCAAAGGCTCATCATCTGATATGTCAGTCCCTTGAACATCTTCTGCTTTAGCCTCCATGTGCTCTACCTTTTTATGGATGGAAATATCCTGTAATGTAATTTTCTTCTTTTTATACCATAGCTTCAGGAATTTCTTCTGTATATTAATATTGATAGTACCCACGGATTCCATCCAAGGATATCCCAAAACAACATCCATATTATCCATCTCTGAAGCATAAAAATCACCATGAAACACATACTTATCCATAGAAATCTTCAAATCCTTGTACACTTGAACATCATTATCATCCACTCGTGTGTTTTCAATTTGTTTTGCTGAAATTTGCAATTTTTGTGCCAATTTGACATTTATGAGATTTTTCTTGCAACTCGGATTTATAGACACAATGATTTTCTCCTTCTGAATCAATCCATGAACCTGTAATAAGGAGATACCAACAGAAAATAACCTTTTAGGCTCCTTGGTTTCCTTCTTTCCTGTAAAAATAAAGTCTTTGCTAGGCTGTGTGTTTGTCTGTGTGAGCTTATCCACAAAAATTTTACGGTCAAATTGGTCCATAAGAGCTTTTTTGAAGGCGTCCCAAGTCAATAACCTTCCATAGCCACATTGATTCCCTTGGTACCATTGCCGTATTTCATAGTCCAAGTACATGCTCCCCATCTTAAGTTGATTGTAATCATCATAGACGTGATCCAATTCAAAATATTTCTCCATTTGTTCTAGCCATTTGGTTGGATGAGAGCCATTAAATCTATATAAGGCCTTCAATTTCCGATCTAGGTACGCCACCACAAAAAAATTGGCGAAAATTTGAAATTGTCACAGTTTTGTCAATATTGCTCAGAACCCTTATTATGACCTGTTTTTAGAAATGGAACAATCATTCTGCATCTGCCCATATGATAGAAATCTTAATCCAGGCACTAGAATTCCAGATCTGCGCTGCTACTCTCCCGTCGTCACCAAAATTTTTGCAAAAAAGAATTGATTTTAAATCAGCGATATCTCCCTCATCCGGACTCCGATTCGACTGATTTTTTTTTTCTGAAATTGGGTAATTTTTCTCAAACAATTCAGATCTACAATTAGATTTTGGAGACCTGGCACTAGGACGTCTAGATCTGCACCGCAAATTCGCTGCCCCAAAAAATTGTCTGCAACCCCATTGATTTTAAATCAACGATATCTCCTTCATCCGGACTCCGATTCAACCGATTTTTTTTTTGAAATCGGTTATTTTTTCACATAGAATCCAGATCCACAATTAGATTTTGCAGATTTTGCACCAAAATGTACATATCTAATCTGCAAATTCGCCGCCCTTGAAATCCTACAAAAATGAAAAAATAAATAAATAAATAAATAAATAAAAATGATTCACTTTTGTGCCCCAGAAAGTGCTTGATACCACTTGTTGTAGATCTAACCCAAAAATTATCAGATCTGATATAAAATATAAGACAATGCAAATAAACCCAGAAATAATATGAAATGATTCTTTATTGATCAAATCCCTTAAGGTAGGGCAACACCATACATTCACTCCTTAAGGAAGTAGAACACTTTACAAGCCATATGCATTTTCATACAAGAATACTTCTCTTCATCATCAACTTGTGTATTTTCAATGTTTTTTGTTGGAACTTGCAACCCAACTGATTTTAAATCAGCGATATCTCCTTCATCCGGACTCGGATTCAGCCGATTTTTTTTTTGAAATCGGTTATTTTTTCACATAGAATCCAGATCTACAATTAAATTTTGCAGATCTTGCACCAATATGTACAGATCTGGTCTGCAAATTCGCCGCCCTTGAAATCCTGCAAAAATGA